>CAWUFW010001669.1:943699-1218699 GCA_963921515.1 Calotriton arnoldi | reverse complement strand
GCAGCATGTATGGTAAATCAAAGCACGAATTTACTAAATAAATCAGCAGCAATGTAGAGTACACAAATTCAGTATCAGTATAGCAGCTACCAAGGTTGATAAAGTGCAGGGGAAAAATAAGCAGCAAATGTTAAGCACACTCGATATTCAGAGCAGTAATAGCATCTCAAGTTATTAAAGTGCGAAGTGCAAACATGGATGATCCATTGGGGTCATGCAGGATAAAAGCATGAAGCAGGTTACACAGTAAAAGAAAGATGTATAGAAGATTGCACTGTATAAAAGTAGCATAAAAACGATTTTTAGATACAACTCATTCTTATAGATGACTTCTCTACTTGCCGAACTTTTCCTCATAGGACAGAAGGGGGTACCATTTGATCTCCACCCATGGGCAGCAAAGCATCAATGACCCTGTAAATGCAAATCCCCGCTGTGTTTCTGCGGCCTCTGACCAGTTGTAAAAGGAGATGAAATGGAGATGGCGGGTGGGGCGTGCATGAACATCCTCAGTCTCCTATCTGCACACTCTCATAATATTAGAAAGGACCACCCACAAGCTCAATCCAAATGTACATGTAGTTCAGCGTCCGTATTTAGACCCCATGGGCTTTCAGTGCCCATAGAGAGTATCCATCTCGATTCTGCTCTTCGCAATTTCATCTCCCTGTCGCCTCCTCTTGGATTCACAAAGATCTGCTGAATTCCATAATACACAAATTTGCTCACATCACCATTGTGATGCTCCCAGATGTGTTTCGCAATGACATGTGTAGTCTTTCTTGTTGATAGCTCGAATGTGCTGCAGGATTCATAGTTTTAGTTTATTGATAGTACTCCCTACGTATAACATCCCACATTCACACTCTAATATATACACAACATGGGTGCTCTCACAGTGTATGTGTTCCTTGATCTTCCTTGCTTTGCCATCCACCAATTTCACTTCTGTCCTGTTGTCTCCCCATTTGCAGGCTTTGCATCTCATGCACTTATAATACCCAGTTGTTTTGTGAAGTGTCCAACCACTAATCTTTTGCTGTTGTGGCATGAAACTCTGCACCAGTAAGTCACCCAGGTAGTGCGTTCTGCGATATGTTATGCACGGGTTACTTAGTATAAACTCCTTTAATTAATCATCTTGCTCCAGAATCCTCCAGTTGTACTTAATGAGTTTCTTCACTTCCTTTTCCGATTTGTTAAAGTCCATGATGTACCTTGTTATGCACTCCCCATCCGCCCCCTCCAGATTCTTCCTCTTGGGCAATAGAAGATCACTTCTATTCTTTTGTTTCACTCTCCGTAGAGCATCCCTCACAACCAACACAGGATACCCACGTTTTAAGAATCTGTGTCATTTCCGATGCTTGTTCCTCAAAGATAGTATTCTCTCTGAACAGTTCCTTTTGACTCTGAGGAACTGGCCATAGGGGATGCTCCATTTCAAAGCTTTGGGGTGTGCACTGTTTGCAAACAATAGGTTATTTCCACTTGTGGGTTTCCTGAAGACTTTTGTGCAGATTTTATCATCCGATGCATAAAGTTGGACATCAAGAAAAGTGAGCTCCGTCTTACTAATTGTATAAGTGAATTTAAAGCCTTGGGGATTATTGTTCATTGACTCCAAAAAGATGTGGAGTTCGGCTTTCTCTCCTTCCCACAAGAGAAAGAGGTCATCGATAAAACGTAACCATAGTACGACTTTTTTCAGGCTCTCTGCATTTTCTCTGGCTCCCACTGTCTCCGTTTCCCAGAAGCCCATGTGTGTATATATATGTATGTGTATATATTTGTGTATCTGTGTATATGTGTGTATATATGTGTGTGTGTGTATGTGTGTATGTGTATGTATATACCTTTATGTGTATGTATATATAAGTGTGTATATATGTGTGTGTATATATGTGTGTGTATATATGTGTGTATATACGTGTGTGTATATACGTGTGTGTATATACGTGTGTGTATATACATGTGTATGTATATACATGTGTATGTATATACATGTGTGTGTATACATGTGTGTATACATGTGTGTGTGTATACATGTGTGTGTATATACATGTATGTGTATATACGTGTATATACGTGTATGTGTATATATGTGTATATACGTGTATGTGTATATATGTGTATATACATGTATGTGTTCCACCAAACCAACTTCATGCAAAACAAGAAGAGGGCACGCAGACGAGGTAGGTAAAATCTGCAGCACATCTTTATTGCCATGGGCCTCCACGGCTCTGCACAGAAGAGAGACGCGTTTTGGCAGGTAACCTGCCTTTGTCAATCTCAATACACATGTATGTGTCTATATGTATATACATGTATGTGTCTATACGTATATACATGTATGTGTATATATGTATATACATGTCTATACGTGTATGTACATGTGTGTATATACGTGTATGTGTATGTATATGTGTGTATATACGTGTATGTATGTGTATATACGTGTATGTGTATATACGTGTATATGCGTGTATGTGTACATACGTGTATATGCGTGTATGTGTATATACGTGTATGTGTGTATGTATATACTGTTCATGAAGCCTCTATATGTGTGATATAATGTCGGACAATTTAGGGGCTACCGGATTACATATACTGATTTGTCTGAAAATAAAAAATGTGATGTCAAAGAAATGCAACAGTAAAGAATACAAAATAATTCACTATGACTGACTTTTCACTTGGGTGAAGATGGTGAAGCCAAAACGATGGAAATAAGATGTTTGCCTTTACCTGAAAATGTACACTTTACCTTACTCCACCGCTAACCCATAACCTTACTCATAGCAACCACCCTATCCCCTATTTATAAGACTTACCCTCACTTCAACCTTAGCATTTTTTAATTGTTACATTTCTTTTTTTTTTTTAAACCTCTAAAATATAGATGGTTTCAATATTCTTTATTTTTTCTTTTCAATACTACTTAAAAATTGTACTTTTCCCATTAATCATTTTGGATTCTTCACTGAGGTATTTGTTCCTTATGGATTCTGTATTTTCACACTATACCAGATCTGTGCTGTTCTATCTGAAGACAGGAATAGGCCGGGGGAGAGACTCCCTGCATCAGTATGACACCATGCCCAAAGAGAGAAACATGCCAGCTCTGGCTTCCCACTATCTGTCATTCCTTACCCATGGAAGAAACCAAGCTAGCCTAAATACCCCTATCTATGATTTGAAGCCCCTGGCGGGGGTAAGACAAGGCCCTTCGTTCCATGCGTCAGTATAACATCAGGGCCAATGGGAGAAACGGAAAACCAGGCCTAGATACCTATTATCTTTGATTTCAAACAAAAGGATGTCAACAGGCCAGCCCTAGATATTCTGTGTCTTCAAGCCCCTGGTGGGGGTAAGACTAGACCCTCCACTCCATGTATCCCTACGACAGCAGTTGTACACCGGCTGGCATTAGATTTTCCTGTACGTGTGATAGCATATCTGAGGAGAGGACTAAGTTGGCTCTCAATCCTCTGTATCTAGCATGTGGCAGGGGAGGCAGTAGGTGTGGACCCTGGTTTCTCAGCATCAGTAAAAACCCGTCTCTGGAGGGTACCAGTCTGTTCATGCACTTGATTCACTCAGTATGAACAGTCACTACCAGTGCATTATTCCACAATTGATCTACACTGCATTAAACACAATTTCTTTCTCAACAGTAAGCAACGCCACAGTGATCTCTGGCAACGGAAGGCAAAATGTGAGCAGTCGGACAGCCCAGGTCACACGACGCAAGAGCAGTCGGAGGGCAATGGTTCCACGCTGGAGGATGCACCGATGAAGCATCAGATGCCGAGCCCCATTGAGGAAGAGGAGAGTTCTGAGACGGAAGAGAGTGAAGAGGAAGAGCCCCAAAAGTCTCCTCCTTACTGTTTCCGCCCTCTTGACGGCTTAGAAGTGGAACTAGGTTTCTTGGCCATGGAGTCCCCCGGTGGCCAGGCTGAGCAGCTGGCACAGGCCTCGATAGACGAGGCGGCCCAGCCAAGCATCTGTGTCCAGAGGATGGAGGAAGAGGAGTGCGAGTCTGGAAATGTCTCCGATGACTCCAATGCAGAGGAGATCATGAGTCACTTGGGTGGAACCCAGCATGGGTCAGGGCAGCCTTCGTCCTTGGCAATACCCGTGTCCCCCCTCACTCCCCGTCGTCAGAGGATCAACTTATGGTCGGTGATGAGATCCATTAGTGAAATGGAGACCTCCGATCAGGAGACCATGCCGCGATCACCGGCCGAGAACATGAACAACAGCAACAGTGCAGTCGCAGAGGTAAGCTAGGTGCTAATACAAAGAGGCACCAGTGGTACAGCAGTCGCACATCCCTATCTTTAGAGCAGTACAGGATAAGTAAACCCACAACGCTGCTCTGAACACTAGAACACACCTGTTGCCACTATGTGTGTATCTGGACCAGAGAAACAAGTTCCCAGCCCAGGCACGAACATAACAAGGAATAGCAGAGCGCTCCTAAAGTGTATGAGATATTAGATGTATTGGTCTTGGTCAATCAGTATAATTATTCATATACTTCAAATGCACAAAACATTTTTTCATTGAGCAATGTAATCAAACACTCAAATTCATTTACAGCTCTATATATTATGGTGAGTGGCAGTTTTACTTGATGCTATCACAGAAAGGCAAACAATATTGTAACTATTTACAATTTTTCGACATAACTACAGATATGTTAGAGATGCATCATAGATGGTTTCAGCCATCTGTGAAGCACCTCCAACATGTCTGTAGTTACTGTCCTACATGGTTTGCGTACTAGGACCATAGTGCTTCTGCAGGTCAGGAGAGAAGGGCTCCAACGCAGCAGTGTGCCTGTTCACTTGGGAGAGTGCCAAGCTCTATGCTTGGATAGACGGACACTGGCAAAGCTGTGACTGGGTTCAGCACTGGAAGAGGGCAGGATGCTGCCTGCTAGGAGAGAAGGACACTGGTAAACTCTGTGTGAAAGAGCCCTAGTGCTGCAGGCCAGGGTACATGACTACTGGCTTTGGGGTACACAGGTACAGAACAGAGAGGGCAGCAACACTGCATGGTAGGATGAGCAAGACTGGCACAGCTGGGTGTGAGCGAGTCTTGCGGGGGCACTATGCATGGCTCCAGTGCTAGAAAAACAGCCGGCTATGGCAGAAGATTATTAGCAGGACTTTTCTTGGTCTCAAAACTGGAATAGCAGTGGCTGCACAAGTCCAGAATGATGTAGACTGGTGTATTGCTGCAGGTTAAGAGTAAGGTCCATTGGCAGAGGTGTACTTCGATCACCATGCAGGAACTGCAGGAACAATTGCAAACCAAGCCTGAGGATCAGGGGGTTGAATGTTCTGCAAAAAGCCAAACCTTTTCCTCCAGGTTCCTCCAGGTTTCCACACCACCAATCCAAGGGGAATGCCCGGTCACTAGACTGGCCAGGGATATTTGCATATGACTTTCCACTTATTCTCCTAATCCCAAAGGTACTGGACAAGGCAGGACAACGCTCATTCTCATAACCCCACAATGGGCCAGACAGACATGGTATTCGGACCTGCTGGAGATGTCCATAGGGCGCAGGATCCCAATCAAACCAGAACAGGACCTTCAAACAATGCAAAACGGGAGAGTGTACCACCCAGAACCAGCAACACTCGGCCTAGCAGCATGGCTCCTGAATACCTAGCATTCGGTCACCTACAGCCACCCCCCAGGACCATGGAAATCCTTAGGGAGGCAGGAAAACCAATCACAAGAAAACGCTACATGGAAAAATGGAACAGATACATTCACTGGTGCACAGATAACAGAAGAATGGAAACGAGAACAGACCAGGGACGGTACTAGAATACCTCACACACCTGTTGAACAGTGGACTGACCTACGCGTCGCTAAAGGTACCCCTCGCCGCAATGGTAGCTTATACCAGAGGTACATCAGGAAACAGCCTCTTCACACTTCCAGTAGTTAAGATTCCTGTAAGGTTAAAAAAGGGTGGCACCACCAAGAATGGTACCAGCCCCTATGTGGAGCTTGAACACGGTACTAACGCAGTTGATGACGGATTTTTTTTTAACCTTTGCACAAAGCAGATCTAAAGTTTCTAATCCTGAAAACAACCTTTCTAATAGCGATCACATCACTACGCAGAGTCGGCGAGCTACAAGCTTTGGCAATACAAGAACCATACCTGCAAATCCATAAGGACAAAGTGGTCCCCAGGACAAATCCACAGTTCATACCAAAGGTGGTATCACAATTCCATGCCAACCAAAGCATACAACTATCAGCTTTCCTAAAAAAACAGACACCAGCAGAAAGAGCCCTCCACATACTGGACATGCGAAGGGCACTAATGCACGATCTACAAGAAACAAACGATTTTCATAAAGGAAACCACTCATTCGTCTCCTTTGTTAGGGCAAGCAAGGGATCACCAGTGACCAAGGGAGCAAACGCACAATGGGTAGTGAAGACTATCAAAACCTGTTACATCAGAGCGGGAAAGACATTAACCGTCCGTCCTAGAGCACACTGAACCCGGAAGAAGGGCGCAACACTTGCACTCCTAGCAAGCATACCTATTGATGAAATCTGCATGGCAGCAACCTGGTTATCACCACACACCTTCACAAAACACAACTGCGTGAATATCAAAAATTAACAGGGAGGCACAGGTTGGACAGTAGGTACTACAGCACCTGTTTGCCAACATATGCTGCACATTTAAGCCCAACCAACCCACGGAACAGGATACTGCTACATAATCTAATGCACAGCATGCGAATCCAGAAAAGGATTCACCAGAATTTTCTGGATTTACCTGTGACCCAGCCGCCTCCCCAGAAATGGGAGATGAAGCAAACAGGTGGGAAGAAAGAACAATACTGGGAAAAGAGAGGGGGGAAAAAAGAATCTGAAGATGGGGACCATACACAGGAACTTCCATGGTGCTGTCTGACATCACTCAAGGTATGGACTTAACACCAAATAGTGGTCGACAATGGCCACAAAAAAGACAATGCCGGACCCAACTACTAGATTGTGCAATAATGCACAGCATGTAATTCCAGGAAATTCTTCATTTGCAAAACTACTCCTAATAGTGAGAAACCATTTTGTTACTATTTTAGACCCTGGCCAGATGGTCCAGTGTGCTGGGCAATTTTCCTGCTCTCATAGCCAGGACATACGTTTCAAGCTGGGTTGACACCCACTCTTTGCCGAATTCTCATACTATCTACACTAATTTTTTCTATGGTCTTTGTCTCTTTTTTGGTAGACGTATCATCTCATACCAGGCTGCCTGAGCCCTAAAGTTCAAAAACCTCTTTGCGAACATGTCCTTAAACATTAAACCCACTTTGACGCTTACTAGAGTACATGCATGTGGATTATTGTCCTTTGAAGCAGGACATACTGGTTTGACCAATGAGCTTTCCGCCTCTGAGCAGAGATCTAAATCTATTGCTCACTCCATGGATGGTGTGGAGTCGCGTCACACAGTAAGGAGTTCTTACCAAATAAACTGCACTGTATATAGTTAAGCTGGAGTGGCATATAGATATACCATGTATGCCACATTATTATATCACCCGTCAGCTTTTCTCCGTACAGGTGCTATGTGCTTGTAATGCGTCAGTAGTGATCTATTCGATGGTTACAAGGGGAAGACGAGAACAAAACTGAAATCTCAGAAAGGAAATACTGCAACTACAAGACTGCAACTACTAACACTACCTATGCGTCACTAGCAGAACAACACTTCCAGACATCAACACTTTATGTTCATATTTATTGTATTTATTAAAGTGCATTTATCAAAAAGGATGGTAAAAATAACAACAAAAAATACTGAAAATATTTGGATAGCACATGCTCCCTTAATTTCCTATAAGTCCATAAATTGGGTCTAATTGAAAAAGGAAGGAGTGGCCAATAATTCAAAGATAAAATAGAGACAAAGCACAAGGAGGATGAGGTACTGATAAAAACATCACAGCAGAGTGCAAAGGCCAAATTGGAGTATCGAGAGAAATTAAACTGCATAATCTGGTCGACCCAGAGAATGTTAACAATTACAAACAGTACAGAGAAGGTGAAATTGCCAATGAAAGAAGAAAGGAAGCCAGAGAAGTTGACATATATAAGGTGACATTGGAGAATAGAAAGAAAGATAAACGAGCATTGGCAATGCCAATAGGTCTGGTTTATGAATGTGCTGTCAAGCCAGACCTAAAAATCCATGTATGCTAATGACTGCCTTCTGTGTGCTGCTGTTAGCGAAAAACATAATAAATTGTCAACTTATCTAAGGCATGTGTGTGCCTCTAAATGTTCAGCTCAGGCAGCTGGATACATTAAAAAAATGATCACAGCTGTGGGAAGGGCAAGCACTTTTTTGTGGAACCTCACAACTTCTGCCCAATCAAAACATGTACTCCTGGCTCCCAACATGTGGGCGGAACCAAAGCTCCTCTCCTGGTGGTTCTCACAATTGTCTGGCAACAACTGCGCTGTCAAGCCAGATCCTAAAAAGTAGATTAGCACAAGCGTAGTGAATAGATTGAAAAGGTGTATGAAATATTTCAGAGAAGAAAAGATTTAAGTTTTTGAAAATTACAAAGATGAAAGAAAAGAGTTTTAACAGGCGCAACTTGTGGCGCGAAGTTCCAGTAAGAATAGTACAGTATGTCCAAATTAGGGGCATTTGACTAGTAGGGTTTAGCAATTGGAGGGAGTAAACAGGAGGAGTGGAAGGGTGGGAAGAGTGAGCAGGAAAGAAATTAGTCTTCTCCACGGAAATGAGAATCAGTACCACAAGCAAAGGTAACGAAGAACAGAGGAATAGTATGAACAAAGGAAAGAAATGGATCCAGAACGAAACCTTGAACTCCAAATTAAACGGGATATTGCGTAGAACAAAAATCTTTCCAGGAAGCTAAGTGAGTGCTATAAAAGCAAAGAAGAACTTTATTTCCCAAGGACAAAAAAAGACAGCAGAATAGTGATCCACCATGTCAAAAATCATCAGAACGAGCTAGAAGGATTAGAAGAAAAAATTGGTATTCATGACCGTAGTGAAGAAGAACATTCAAAACAGAGAGCAAAGCAGCTTCAGTGGAGTTACCAAGACAAGAACCAGATTGTGGAGGACACAGAAGATTGATTGTGAAGAAAGAATGGTAACTGAGAAGACACAATGAGCTCCAAAATTTGTGACCGATATGGAAGTTGAGAATTCACTCTGAAATTAAATAATAATTGGGATCAAGAAAGTTTCTTCACGAGCGGAAATATGGTGGTCGAGCTTAAAGGGAGAAGGAAAAATCCCATAAGAAAGGGAATGTTTAAAGAAAGAAACCAGGTAGGAGACAGAAAATAAGAAATCCAGATTTTACCAGTGGTAAGGAAGGATCAGCTGGATCACCTGGCCCTCCTGTGGTAGCCCTACAGGAGGGCCAGGGCCTCGGACTCCGAAACAGAACAGTGAGAATGAAGAACAGGACCATCGGAAGTCAATCATGGTCCTTGGGCATACACAACTGAAGTCGCAAAAGGTGAAGGTGCCCGAATAGTGGATATTTTAAAACCGAAGTAGGTTGTTAAGTCCTCCGTGCACGAGTGCTGAAGAGAGGGATCAGGAGGAGAATAGAAAAGTTAATGATTGAGTCTCTAATATACGGCTGGAGAAATGAGCCTGCTACTTAACTCCTTCCTGAAAAATGTATGCTTTGGCGGGTTTAAGCAGTAGAGCCAGTCCGCCACAGGCTGCCAAAAAATGGGATAAGTAGTCAGCAGATTTATACTTGTGCCATAAATAGAGATGTCTGTGTAAGTTTGATGGAGTAAAAGATTCAAGCGACCTGGATAAAGAGTCCAGGAGAAGATTGAGGAAGAGCAGTAAAGTGTTCAGTTGAAGATCAAAGTCTCATGAGCAAGTTGGGCTGCAGATACCTTAGCACCACAACAACAACATTGATACAGTACTGTAACACAACCACTATACTACCTCCACCACAGCACTCCAACTGCAGCTTTAGAACTACGCCTATATCAAAGCGTAAACTGTGATAATGGACACTGGAAAATGATTCTGCAGCTTTTTTCTGCATAAAAAGGAATTTGCCACACTTGCCACATAATTTAGCATCTGCTGTGGGTAGCTTGACCTCCCTTATCTGTTGTCTTTGGAGGCGCTCAGTTTCTTATGTGTGCTACTTCTTCACCCCAGAACTGCATCTCTCTGCCTATCAACAAACTTAGGTTTAATGTTTGTCAGATGGGTTACTCCATCACAAACGTGACGTATATAACGTCCGCCATATTACAAGTGCATTATATGCACTGGCACTTGTAATAATGCAAATAGGATATACGTCACGTTTGTGACTGAATATCCCATCCGCCGAACTCTAATCAGCACCTTAGTATAGCTCTGGATTCATGGAGGGGCTACGGTCCCATGAGTGTCAGTTCAGCATGCAGAACTGCATTATAAGATTACCGTCACTGTGTGGTTCCCTATACTGTACTGGCAGGAGCTTCTGCAGGACAGAGCTGCACTGGAAGGGCTGTGTGGGGGCCTCTGAGAGCCATGGCCCAGGTTTGAGCTGCAATGACCGATCTGAGTGCTGGGTTCAAGTGCTGGGAAACTGGGTGTTCAGAGCTAGGGTGCATTGATAGCTGCATTTAGGATCCTAAAAGTACTACTGTGGGGACCAGTGAGGTACATTGGCAGCTGTGTGCCAGGGCTGGAGTAATGGAGGTAAGGGGGTAAAGGAGAGAAAGATTGTGATTAAAAAGAACTGTGGATCTAAGATGTTGGAAGGGGGAAAAGTTCAAGATTAGGTCAAATTAAATTTGAACAGGCGTTTAAATGTCTTTCTCTCTAGGTGTTTGAATCCCTGCCAAATGAAAACCCCACTGGAGAGCAGCCCCCCTTCACTGATGTGCCTGTACCACCAATCAACTTGGAGGAGAAGAGTGAAGGGGTGCCAAAGACCATACCCGCAAAGCCCAGAGGAAAGAAACGCCTGCCTAGGCAGGCCAGAGCCCTGACTGACAAGGAGCCTGGTACCCACCCACACCGCCACCATGTGGGTGGCAAGGCATTGCCACGACACAAACTTGGGGACAAGAAGCTTCTGAAACAGGTCTCCTATCAGCCCCAGGTTGGGAAAGTGCGCAAGCAGGCACGAGTGCTGGACCGGCTGCGGCAGAACCCCCAGGGCATCGGCCCAACGGACTGGCAGAACTGTGGGGGTGCCGGAGCAGCAGCTGAAGACGTACTGCCTGGGTCAAGACCACAATTGAAGCACTTGCAGTCTGTGGCAGAGCTCAAGAAGGCAGCCCTGGTGTCGAGACAGACCAAGGCCTTCGAGAGTTCACAAAGATTGCAGCAAGAGCAGAGGTCCTACTCAGAGTCGGTGGAAGAGGCTTTGCCATCGATGCCGCAGGGCGCAACTGTACCAGATCCATTTCACCCAAAGCTTGCTGTTGGTGTCTCAGATAGCCAAGAGACTGGTTCCAGCATCCCAGAACCCACTGACCTTCTCCTGGACAACAGGGAGAAGGACCCTGCCATGTCTAAGCTAGAGAGATCTGCATCAGGCCCCAGGAAAATGGTGCGCTGGGAAAACATTGAGGTAGAGGAGATTCCACCCACCAAAAGCTCCAACGGCAACAAGGTTGGCCATGAAAATGGAGCCAGTTGAGAGGTGGGGCCACAAAAGGCCCTTTGGAATACAGACTAGAGCCCTGTGCTTCTGGATCAAAAACTGCTTTCAATCCATCTTCAGATGACTGCGCAAAGTGCCGCACAGATGGTGGTGATACCTCAGGGGTGCGATAAGGTCAGACATCTGGGTCGCCAGGTTGAGGCAAATCGCACACATTCCGGGCTGGGATTTTTTTTCCCTTCTTTCATGCTGGGTCCACCTGTAGCTATAATTGCTAGGAAGCTTTCTCAAATCGCATTCCACTTCCTTGTCCCCTTTATTTCTGTTGCGCTTCTTCCACTTTGATTTCTGTCCCACCTTCATACCGCCCCCCCCCACCCCCACCCATCCGGTGCTTCCCTGTCTTCTCTTCTCTGCTTCAGTCCCACTAACCAACTCTACATTTTGCATATCTTTTTCTTCTCTTCCTTTCTCATGTTTCTTCCTCCTTTTTTCATGCCTCTTGTCCAGATTTTCTTTTCTCTTGTCACACTTTTTCATCCTTCCCTATTTCCCCGGTTATCACCTTTTCTCTTTCTCACTCTCAATTTCCAATTTTCTTCTCACCATTTCTCACACATTCTCCTTTTTCTTACTTCTTTCTTTGTAATTTCTTAATCTTTTCTTTTCCTTTAACATTTTCTGCTCTTTCCCTTCTTCTCTATCCCTCACATCTCCCTCTCCCCCATATTTAATGTCCAATTTTCACATTCGCCTTTCCCAAACTCAACCCTGTTATCTTCCTCGCCATTTCTGCTGGCACTCCAGCACACTTTCTGCACCACTTCTCCCCTGCCCTTTTATTCTCTGATTCTCCTCTGTATTCTCTTGAGACCTTGTCTCCCACTGCCTGCACACATTACATACACTCCTGACTCCTTTACCTGCTCATTTTTCTACCCACCCAGACCACCTATTCCTCATTACACTTTGTCCTGTCATGCCTCTTTTCCTTCCATCTCTATCTTTCCATTTAGAATTTCTATCAACCAGTAGCTCTCAGAAACATTTTCAACTGTGAATTGTGTTTTTATTAAGCACCGTCAAGTAGCAGAGACCGCATCCGTCGGGTAAGTCTCCGTCACTCAGTGCTTAACCCAAGGCTAGCAGACGACTGATATAGGCTCTGAGTGAGATGTGCAGAGGCCACAAAAGACTTTCTAAAAATACACCATGGACAAGGGCATGAATTTTAATACATTTTTACCCAAAATTACTTTGCACATTTGCTTTCTTACCAGCTGCAGTTTGCAATCTTTGCTGATTTTCAGACCTGTGTGTGGGGGGGGGGGGGGAGGGGGAGTTGGAGCTTTGTGTTTGGTCCTTGTGCTGAAGGAGTTGCATCAGGGCCACAGTGTGAGCACATTTCAAGAACCTGCTTGGATGGGCAAAGCCTTGGAAAAGGATATTTTAATCACAGCAGCTGGACTTTCATTTTATAAGATCACACCTGTATTCAAGCAATGCAGATCCTTTCGAATGTTGTTCTGCTTCCGTTATATAGAGTTGTTTTTATATTTATGGCCTATTCTTGCTGCAAATAAACACATTAAGTATTCTGCGTCGTCTATTTATCGCTCCGAAAGTCAGCACGCTGGAATTACTTTGACTGAGAAAGGCTTGCTGGTGCCGTGGCAAGAGATTCTTGGATTCCATAGGAAGGTATACACTGGGGCTGAGGAGAGATGTTCACATCAGATACATGTCTTACAGTGGACTTACTGCTTTAGGGAAGCAAGGAACCCTGAAAGCACTTTCTGATCCTCCCGGAAAGTTGAGTTTTGCAGCGTGAATCTTTTCTGGATTCACTATGCTGTGCATTATTCCGCCATCTAGTGGTTGGGTCCGGAATTGTAGTATTTCTTTTTTTTTTTTCATGGCCGGCGGGCGCGACATACCACCATTTGGTGTCCTTCTGTGACGCCGACGTGCTTCCTCCGGAAGCTCCCACCTTTGGTCGCCATCTTCAGATTCTTTTTTTCCGCCGTTGGGTCTGGATCGATACGGAAGGAGCGCCAGAAGTTTGGAGAGAAGAATTGATGAAAAATAGCAAAAACACCAAGAAAAGAACTCTATTGACGTACCGGCCTTCGAGTCGGTGAACCGGGACACAGGGAAGAGGAAAAGACCAAAAGCTTCGACGCCCTACGGAGAATGCGCATACAGGGGGCTCCTATGCGCGGTATTGGACAAGACACCATTCAAGTTCTGCGACAATTGTCACCACAAGTACGCTTCGAAGGATCAGCATCCGGTCTGTAACCTTTGCCTGCCGCTGGACCACCGAAGCGAAGATTGCAACGCATGTTCGGCGTTCACCCCGAAGACTTTAAGGGTGAGAGAGAGGCAGAGAAGAGCAAATTACAACATGCAGGGTCAAGGACCACCTCCGTCGCTTCGAGACCTGGGCCTCTCCAGCGAAGAAGAGGACAACGTCGCCGAAGGGCCTGAAGGCGAAGAGGACGTGCACGTCCCAGTCGTCGAGGTCGAAAAGAAAACTCCAAAGGAGGTAAGAGAAGCATTGACCCCCAAACAGTCAGCCGACCCACGAAAGAGTGACTCCAAGTCCTCGAAAGGAGCCTTGGCGTCGAAACATTCGACGACCGAAAGTGCGTCCAAGGACAAACAGTCCGTCGGTTCCTTTGACAAGGACTCCCAGACGGCGAAAACCCTAGAAAAGACAGTCGTCGAAGAGCAGGCACGAAAAGGACTCTTCGACGTTGAAAAAAGAAAGGGTAAAACAAGCTTCGACTTCGACGTCGACAAGCTCCAAAAGAAAGGCAGAAAATCTTGACGCCGAAACACAAGCGTCGGAGTTGGAAAAGAAAAAGAAAAGGCTCGAAGCTGAAATGGCGAGTATCTTGCAATGCAAGAAGGATTTCGACGAGAAAATGAAACAATTCAAAATTCCGCCGACAATTTCGGCCAAAGCCGAAAGACGTCGAAGAACTAGAGCTGCCGACAAAGCCAGAACCGGTCGAGGAGGAGGAAGAAGAGTACTACTTCGAAGCCGAAGGAGAGGAAGAGGACCAAACCTATCACGGTTCGGCGACATCGGAGGTGCAAGACATGCAGTGGCAAGATCTTGACGCCGAATCACCAGAAGAAGGGGTAGACTCGTACCCTTCGAGGCCCTCACCACCAGATGACATTGGGATGTACAATCGGGTGATAAAGAAGGCTGCAGACACTTATGGAGTGCAGTTAGAGGAGGAAAAACTGCAATCCTGTTTTCTCCTAGAAACCTTGCTGCCTACACAAACATGGAGTCAGTTCCTTCCCATGCTTAAAAGTGTGCTGGACCAGGGTAAGGAAGCCTTTAAAGAACCTGCTACATGCAAGGCTGTAACACCAAGGGGTGAGAAAAAATACAAACATTCCTCAAAGGATCCTATGTATATCAGGGGTTCAGTGCCAGCTGATTCTATGATAACTTCCACGGCTAGGAAGAGAGCTAATGTACCCACTAATGTGGGGCCGCCACCAGACAAAGAGAGGAAGAGAATGGATATCATGGGGAGAAAGGTGGAACGAAGTGCGGCAATTCAGTGGCGCATCGCAAATTCAAATGCATTAATCAATAGACATGCATATCAACACTGGGAGGAAGTAGGTGAACTACTAAAACATCTGCCAGACCAATTCCAAAGAAGGGCAAGCCACTTAGTGGAAGAAGGGAAAAACATGGCGAACACATGTTTAAAATCAGCCCTAGATGCAGCAGAAACATCTAGCAGACAGATGATGATCAGGGTCACTGAGAGAAGGCACGCCTGGCTAAGAATTTCAGGTTTCAAACCAGAAATACAAAATAACATATTAAACACCCTGTTCAATGATGAACAACTATTCGGAACAGCTGTGGACGAGAAATTAAATCAACTAAAGAAGGAGAATGAGACTGCAAGGTCCATGGGGGCACTACAATTCAGAGGCATGCGTAGGGGAGCACCATCACGGAGACCAGCAGGCAGAGGTAACCACCAGCCTGTAGCCTCACACCAAACTTTTCAACAAGATTACCAAGGAGGAAGCCAGGGCCAGCAGCAGGGCCAACAACAACAAAGTTGGCAATACCAACACGGAAGACAATCCTTTCGAGGGCGCCCTCGAGGAAGAGGCCAACCGCAAAGAGGGGGACAGCAACCCACCTCCAAGTGACTTCACTGCAAGAATTACGCACACTCAAACAAAATCTGAGAGGGTGCAACAACAGACAAACATAACAAAAGAACATGTCCCAAAGAACAAACAATTCCTCCAACATATAACACCAGTGGGAGGCAGGATAAGAAACTTCTTCCAGGAGTGGAAGAAAATTACATCAGACAAATGGATATTAAACATAATACAATACGGATTCTGCATAGAACTTGCAAAACAACCTCCAAGCAAAAGACCAAACAACAAGGTTCATTCAGCAAAATAACTATCTCATTTTCTCAAAGAAGCACAAGAGCTTCTGGGCAAAAATGCCATAGAGAAGGTACCATACAAGGAAAGGAACAAAGGCGTGTATTCCACGTACTTCCTCATACCAAAGGTGGATGGAACCTTACGACCAATACTAGACTTAAGGTTCCTAAACAAATTCATAAAGACTCAAAAATTCAAAATGACAACCTTACAAGAAATAATACCTCAGATACAGGAAGAGGACTACATGGCAACTATAGACTTAAAGGACGCTTGCACATCCCCATGAACAGCAAACACAAAGGCCTATTGAGATTTATGATCAACAAAACACACTACCAATTCACGATGCTAGCATTCGGACTGAAATCAGCACCAAGAGTCTTCACAAAATGCCTAGCAGCAGTAGCGGCCCACCTAAGAAGGCAGGGGATTCATGTTTACCCATACCTAGTCGACTGGTTAGTAAGAGCAAGCTCATACAATCTTTGCAAAAGACACATACCGAAGGTCATAGAGACATTGCTCCAACTCGGTTTCTCAATACACTGGGAAAAATCGTCTATAGAACCAGAACAAGTAAAGATATTCTTTGGGGCAGAAATCGACACAATACTAGGAAAGGTATTTCCAAGCACGAAGAGAACATTAGCGATATTGAAGGAGACACATCTATACCACAAGGGGTATGCTCTGACATAGAGGACAGTGGGCAAACTGCTAGGGATGATGGTTTCATGCATTCATCTAGTCCCAAACACTTGACTACACATGAGACCATTCCAGGAATGGATTCAACAGCAATGGTCACAGGCAACAGGGAGTTGGGAGGATCTAGTGGTTGTCACGCATACAGTTTATCAAGAGATGGCATGGTGGAACAGAAAGAACATAGCACAGGGGAGACTTCTCACACAACCAATTTAACAGTGACCATTACAACAGATGCTTCCCAGCTAGGGTGGGGAGCGCACATGAACAACCTCAAAGTAAGGGGATTGTGGACACAACAGGATGCGATAAAACACGTCAACTTCCTGGAGTTAAAGACAGTGTTCCTAGCCTTAAAAGCCTTTCAGAAAGAGCTTTACGGGAAAAGGGTGTTAATCCAAACGGACAATCCAACAACCATGTTTTACATCAACAAACAAGGAGGAACACAATCGATAACACTATCAACCTTAGCCCAAGAACTATGGAGATGGGCAATCCCAAGGAAAATAGACTTACTAGCAATACATCTTCCAGGGAAGGACAATGTAGAAGCAGACAGGCTGAGCAGGCAAGCATCAGCATCCCACGAATGGGAAATGAATCAATCAGAAATCCTAAAGATATTCAAAAAATGGGGAACTCCGCAAATCGACCTATTTGCAACACCCCAAAATGCCAACACTTCGCATCCAGGCAACTGTGCAAACAGTCCCTAGGGAATGCGCTATGGATAGACTGGTCAGGGACATTTGCTTACGCTTTTCCCCCGATACCACGGCTACACAGGGTACTCCACAAATGCAGGATCAGCCACATGACTTTAATACTCATAGCACCTCAGTGGGCCAGACAAACCTGGTTCTCGCAGATAATGGAGATGACTCAAGGGGCAATGCACAAGTTCCCCAACAGAAAGGACCTCTTAACAATGCAGAGCGGAAGGGTGCTACACCCAGAACCAGAGAGCCTAAGCCTAGCAGCATGGCTCCTGAGGACTTAGAATTTGCTCACCTCAGACTACCAGAGAGCACAATGGCAGTACTCAGAGAAGCGAGAAGACCTACAACAAGGAAGTGTTACACAGCCAAATGGAAAATATTCTCTCAGTGGTGCCTTAGAGAAAAACTTTCAAGAAGGATCACAAGAGAATCAACAGTACTAAAATACTTAACATATTTACTACAGAATAAACTGAGCTACACATCTATAAGGGTACACTTAGCAGCAATCGTAGCGTACAAAAGGGGAGAAACAGGGAAGAGTTTCTTCACATCCCATGTGGTCAAAAGATTCCTAGAAGGAGCAAAAAGAATAGCACCTCCAAAAAGGATGCCACCACCTGCATGGAATCTCAATGTAGTACTAGCTCAAATGATGAAGGCACCATTCGAACCAATCCATAAAGCAACGCTACAAATGCTCATACTAAAAACTGCGTTTTTAGTTGCAATTACATCACTACATAGAGTAAGTGAATTGCAAGCTCTAACACTGCAAGAGCCCTACTTCCAAATACATAATGACAGAATCGTCATGAGAACTGATCCACAATTTATGCCAAAGGTGGTATCAAAGTTCCACGTAAACCAAGCAATACAAATACCAAGTTTTTTCCAAAAACCAAAGACCCAAGCAGAAAGGGCATTACACACCCTGGACGCCAGAAGGGCAGTCATGTACTACATAGAAAGAACCAAAGAATACAGGAAAACAAAACAATTCGATGTATCATTTGCCAACCGTTTTCTTGGACGACCAGTCACAAAGAATACCATTGCAAGATGGATTGCACAAGCCATACAGTTGTGCCGCAAACAGGCAGGTCAGACATTACAAAGAGCACTGCACGCTCACTCAACAAGGAAGAAAGGAGCAACAGTAGCTTTTCTAGCAAATACGCCTATTCAAGACATTTGCCAAGCAGCAACATGGTCTTCAGTGCACACGTTCACAAAGCACTGCTGCGTGGATATTCAAATGAATAAAGAAGCACAAGTAGGACAAAAGGTCTTACAACATATTTTCACAAACCAATGCTCATCTTCCACCCAACCACCACAAGACTAGCAAACCGCTACAAAGTCTATGCACAGCATAATGAATCCAGAAAAGATTCACGCTGCAAAACGTGTAGTTTCTTACCTGTTGGTGTAGTTTTGCAGCTTGAAGAATTTTCTGGATTCACTAGCGAACCCACCCTCTTCCGCCAGAAAGATGACAAGAGGAAGAAATAAATGAAACAAGAACGAACAAGTAAAAAAAAAAAAAAAGAAATCCGAAGATGGCGACCAAAGGTGGGAGCTTCCGGATGAAGCACGTCGACGTCACAGAAGGACACCAAATGGTGGTATGTCGACGCCCACCGGCCACTAATTTTTTTTTTTTTAAAAGAAGAAATACTACAATTCCGGACCCAACCACTAGATGGCGGAATAATGGACAGCATAGTGAATCCAGAAAATTCTTCAAGCTGCAAAACTACACCGACAGGTAAGAAACTATGCGATCTCTCTTCCCTCCTATCAGCATTCACCGTTTTGTGCAAGCTACTGTTTTCTCATACTGATGGAAGGAATACCCTGCTTAATGGTGGTCCAGACGCCACCTATGCCTCTCATAAGGCAGCCTTCCACACTGCTGGCCACCCAATCAGTAGCCACTAAAATATGCTCACCAAATTCTCACAGGGAGATCTGCACTGGCTTCCGCTCAGGTCTGTTGCTTGCTCATCACTTATGAAGCCTTACAAACCAGTAGACCAGACTACCTTATCAACAAGCTAGTCGTCTCCGAAGAACAGAGAGAAACAGAATTCACCAGGAGTTCGCTAGTTCAGATTTGCTTTGAGAATCTGCAGGGCTGATACTACACCCTGTATTGTTTTCTCAGTTGCCAAGTTCTTAGAGAGTTTCTGGCCGATTCAGCGTAAACTCCTCTTGCTCTTAGCGTCTACTGGTTAGGATCTTCCCCAATCAGTTGTACCCAAAAGAACAGAGTTTGATAGACACCACTTAAATCAAAACCAAGTCTAAGTAGATTGTCACTAGCATTCCATTTGAAGAATCTTTATTGAAAGTTTCTGTATTTTAACCCCAGCTGATCTGGTGATCTCTCAATCTTTGCCCCAAGAAATGTGATTTACTTCAGCTTGTGTGCATCTCTTGAGTGGCATTGAAGTCCTTACATTTTTTTTTAATTCTGCATATGATTATTTGTTGTAAATACTTTTATTATATGGTTTTATTGACTTTTATGGCTCTTGTCAAATTCTTGTCCTTATGTATCTGCAAGTATATTTGAACAATCTGTTTTTAACGAATATATTATTATTTACTGGTTGTGAAGTACTGTATTATTGAACTATAACTTTTATGGCCGATGACCGAAATAAAGTACTCAAACGGAATGCAGAATTCCACCCCACCTGGCAAAATATTGTGAGGTTCTATAAAAAGAGGACATGGAAATTAGCAATTTCACTGTATGTGCCCACATACTAGAGATGCGCGCCATTATACCAAACCACCCATCTATCCAATTCAGAAACAAACTAAAATAAAATACTTCCTTCTCTTTCAGCCTCCCTTCCTATCGCTACCACTTTCTACACTTTCCCTATTTTCTTACCAATCTATGGGCTCTTTCTTAATGTCAGGCAGTTTTCCTGTGACCATGTCACAAAGATGCATAGAATAATGAATGGAAGATTCATGGAAAAAGTGCAAAATCTTCCATCTCTTCTGTGGCCCCTTTTACTGTGTTCAGCTCAGTGTTTTGTTGTTTCTGAGATCTACGTTTGTACTGTAGACACAGCCTAAATAAATATGGAGGTTCCAGCGTGGTCTGAAGAAATGTTGTTAGGTGTTATTAAAATGTGTACATCACTTACAACGTTGCCTCAAACACGGGCAAAGCAATGCATCTATGGACATTATTGCAAAGCAAGACTTTATTTAATCTAGGGCCGCCATCAGTTTGGACTATCTAACCATTTCCTGATTCCATTCACAATATCCATGCAAATTGTGAGTCCTTGGATTCAAAGCTATAGAGGGCTAGAAATCTAGAAACCAGGACAAAGAAGATTTGAGAACCTTTATCTCCTCTTGACCTACCCTCTGACACCAATATTATTCTTTAGGACTTTCACATCTGTCTCACAGCTGCCATGGATGACTGCACTCCTCCATCGAGGAAACCCCAAAACAAAAACCCAAATTGTCTAAATAGTTCTCCATGAGTTGCTGCTTCAAAAGCTGTCCCGTCTGTAAATCTGAAAAAATCTTGAGGTGCACAATTTGTTTCCTAAATCAGCTTAAAATTAAAGTTAAAAGTTCTAAATTGCCTGTCCTCTGCAAAAGCTTCAAATGTAAACTCAATGCAGCTAAACACTGATCAAAAAAAGCTTTTGAAATCAAGTCACAAGAGAGGAGGCAAGATGGCGTCCGACTAGCAACTCTGCAGTGAGGCTCCGCTGAGCTTCCCCTGATCTTTGAAAGATTTTTTGTCGCACATGCCTTCTGAAACCAAACTGGAATTCTTACAATCTATTTAAGTACATGGCAAGCATTACGGAATGTTTCAAAAACGTTTTCCTGGCGGATTGCAAACGTTTCCTATCTACTTGCAAATAATCGAGCTCTCACCTCTCCCTTGTCTGGAACACGTCAACCTGGCTCGGGCCTCCCAGATGTTTCTTGGCCTGCGCTGCTTTTCGTCCGCCCAACAGAACCGGCAGAATCGATACGAGCGCCAGAGCACCAGCTGTCCCAGTGTGGCCCCCGCCAACAGCAAAAATCAGCAGAGCAATCTTGGATGGCAACTCGACGAGGCGTTTCTGAAGAGCGGCACAATCGCGGTGCTACTTTGTATCGCCCGCGACACCAAACAAGTAAGGATGACAGGCAAGGGAACAAGAACTGTCAAAGTTAAGAATGCAGACGCAAATGTATCCCTTGCGCCCGCTCCCCCACAGGCTCTCACAGGCTGGTATATCCCTAGCTGTCACCCGGCAGAAAAGGCTGGACACTCTGGGTAAGAAAAGCACAGCGGGGGGAGAGAAAGATCAGAAAGGAGAGAGCTTGGATAAAAATACTGGGGATAATAACACTGCAAGTAATTCAACCAGTAAAAAAATCTCTGCTCGCTCATTCAAAGAAATCGACGCTTCGCAACCTTTAATCACTGTTAGCTTTGGCGCCACAAAAGGGGCTGAAAGCGATCACATCCTATCAATGGAGAATCTGGCTCTATCAAATAAACCGATGGGGGAAGTAGAGGAAGAACGGACCCCCCCGGTTCTACTAGCAGTCCCGGTTGAATCACGGCTAAAAGACACCGTCACATCTTTGGCCACATCCTTGGCGGTGGTAGAACAAACGGAGCTAATGGAAAGCAATACATCTTTATCTGATGGAGGGTGATATTACTACCATTTTTAATCCCAGAGACTTTGATGACCTTAATGAGAATCTAAATGTCTGCGCTAACACTACTACTGGAACTACAGAAGCAGCTCCATTGCTGCATGGGGCTAGGCACCTACTTAAAACACCTGACAACCTAGAAAAATGTTATTCTCTAACCGACGAGTCAGAACCGTCAGACATTAGCATTTCATTATCCAGTGAGGAGGACGGCAATAAGTGGTATAGTAGTTCTAACACGGATCCGCAGAAAACTAAGTCTGGCTTGAAAAAACTACAAAAAAAGAAAAATGAGGGCCGTCTAAAAAAGAATGTTGATACGTTTGGCAAAGAAAGCGCTAAAGACTTGAAGTGGGACTATAAGGATAATCCGCTTACGATCTGCTCTGACTCCTTGGCCGCCTCCGGCGGAAACCAAACACTCATAGGAAGCAACAAAATGAGTGACAGCAATGATTCTATAAGTGATCCAGCTCTGGTGGTCATCTTACAATCCATCAAGAGCTTTCAGGAAGAAGTCAAGGTAGATAGTCGCAGGTCAAGCTTAGCCGCCAAGCAGCTACAAGGGGCGGTCAGGAAAGTTGGTAAAACCTGTGCCGAAATAGCAGATCGCATGGCTTCAGTGGAAGCAAGGACTGAGCAATTAGAAAAAGAGGTTGTCACTCTTAAAACACAGCACGTTGAACATGAGGGAATTGTTAAAGATCTGATGTGGAAGATGGAGGAGCATGAAAATCGCCAGCGGCGTAATAACCTCCGCTTTCTAGGGATTCCGGAAGGTGTTGAAAAAGATGATCCCAGAAACTTTATGATTACATTGCTGAAAGGGGCCTTCCCAGAACTACATTCCTGGGATTGGGATAAAGAAATACAAAGGGCCCACAGATTTCCTCTGTCCTCCGCTAAACGTATCTCTACCACTCAACAACATCCTCGTGCCATGCTTTTATTTTTCGGCAACTTTCTACTGCGACAAATCCTCTATGATCTGGCCAGACCCACAAATAAACGGTCTTTTGATGGTATAACTTTTTTACCAGACCGGATTTTGCACACGCGACAGTCGAGCGCCGATGGCGACTCCTGCAGCTCTTTGAGCCGTTTCAGAAAATAGGCGCCGAGGTATATCTTCAAAATCCGGCCAGACTAAAAATTGTATACAAAGGATCTACACGCAGCTTTGTCTCCGAGGTGCAGGCTAAAAAATACTTAGAGGAAGCCTCAGGTCATAAGTAATGTGTGTTAAAAAAATATATCACAATTGCTATTACATTTTGTATAAAGTATAGATAACCCTAGTGGTTTTATACGTAAGGAGCTCAGGTGGATATACTCCCAAGGATAACAGAGTTAAAAACATCTCAGAGCTTCTCTCTTTCTGCCTTTCCCTGCTGCTTTCTGTTCCTTTCTTCATTTTATTTATTTTTTTTATTATATAGGTCTGGCGCTGCTTGTTTTACAGTTTAAAATGTCTTAGAAGGTTATAATGCAGGGGGGGAGTCTCAGCGGGCTCACGGGGCTCTGTTTGTTGGATGTCAAACCCCTGGCTTTGCCGGGTAACCTCTAAACATGGTGGAGGGTGGGGGGGTGGTGGGGTGGGAGAGGGGGGGCACTTGGTCGGTCAGACAGGTCGCTAAAAAACATTATGATCAATGTAATTTGGATTAGAGGGTTTGATGGTAATTACAGGATGTGGAGTTACAATCGGTTCTTGCAAAACTATGAGCTAATAGCCCGTATTCAAATGATAATCAGATGGGAGTGTTAAGGGTCTTATCAATGAATATTTGTGGTCTTAATGACATTAAAAAAAGGCAACTAGTTACGGTAGGATTACAGGCAATGGGTGCTAATATTATCTGTTTACAAGAAACTCACATTGAGGGATCGCAAATACATTTATTAAAAACTCTTGGATACAGGTTGATTTGTGCTACGACACAGGGTGCAAGGGTGCGGGGGGTTGCTATTTTAGCTAAAGGGGTGAGTCCGTTTTTAGCCATTCCAAAGTAGACAAATTTGGACATTGGGCGGTCACAGAATGCCAATATGGGAATGGGCAAAAGATAAAACTTTGCGCGTTCTATGGTAGTAATGGTGATGATCCATTAGTCATTGAAGAGATCTCTGCCGAACTCACGCATTGGCCATTACCTTTAATGGTATGCGGGGATTTTAACATTAATCTTCCCAATGATTGGTCTATGGAAGAGGGGTGGCAATATGTTGGCCGTAAACCTAAGGTATTCAAGGCTTTGAAACATATGTGTCATACGCACGGATTGGTGGATGGCTGGCAGACCTTAAAGCCTAATGATCCGGGGTATACTTTTTTTCCCACCCACATCTCATTCACATAAGAATAGACTATATATTGATGTCTAATTCACTTAAATCCAATTGTCAAATGGAAAAGTTGCCACGGGTCCTTTCGGACCATAATCCTTTAATTTGCACCCTAGAGATGGAAGGAGGGAGAATCACACCCAGGTCTTGGACATTTGAGAAAGCCTTGCTCTTAGATGACGCATATTGTGCTTACATGAGGAAGTGGATCCCTAACTTTTTAACCGACAATCTTGGAAGTACATCGATTGAGATTGAGATTGTATGGGATGCGCTAAAAGCAGGGATTCGAGGGGAGACACTGAAATATTCGTTACAGGCTAATAAACAAGCCAGGGAAGCTATGAAGGCACTCTACGAAATCTTACGGTTAGCCGAAGAAGAATTAATAAAGGTAACAATTGAGAATCCCGGCACAGAAGAAGTATTAAATGTGCAAAATCAAGTAGCAATAGCCAAGGCTGCAAATACAAATATTTTTACTGATAGATCTGTCAAAAAGGCGTTCTCACAAAAGTAGATGATTTATGAAATGAATGAACAAATTGGGCATCAGCTTGCCGTACGCACTAGGCAGCTGACATCATTAAATTTGATTCGTGAGATTTCTGATCCTGTGGTAGGTCAATTTACCGATCCAGCACATATAAGAGATGCCTTCTGGCGTTTTTATCAGGAACTATACTCAGAGGGGGCAGGGGGTGATTCAGCAAAAATTACAAGCTATCTGGATAAGGTCAATTATGATCATTTTGAGGAGGCTGATCAGGCCATCCTTGAAGAGATTCCCAACCCTGAAGAAATTCTTATAATAATTAAAAATCTACCAAAGGGGAAGGCAACCGGATTAGATAGTATCCCCTCGGAATTTTATATTACGTTTCTCGATCAAATTAAAACTATTCTTAGTGATCTTATTATTCATATTTTTAAAGGTGGCCAACCCCCAATGTCTTGGTCTAGAGCTAAGATAGCAATTTTTCCCCAAAAAATAAACCTCCGGAACAGTTAGGCTCTTACCGACCCATTACTCTCATTAATGTAGACTCAAAGGTTTACTCAAAAGTCCTAGCTAATAGAATCGCTCCTATTATCCACAAAGTTATTTCTAAATGCCAACATGGCTTTGTTCCGGGGCGGTCTACTATCAACCACATCCAGCGAGTGCTCACATTATTTGACAGTATGGACTTGGCAGGAGACCCTATGGCATTGGTGCTTCTCGATGCCGAGAAGGCCTTTGATAGGGTCTCCTGGCAGTTTTTGTGGGCCTCGATGTCCAGGGTCGGAATAAAGGATGGATACATCCTGGCGGTACAAAAACTATATGTTAACCCGAGGGCCGTAGTGATGGTGAATGGCAGCCTTACTAAGGAGTTAACAATATCCCAGGGAACACGACAGGGTTGTCCCTGCTCACCTTTGCTCTTTGCAATATATATTGACCCTTTTATCCGTAATTTAAACAACAATCACGAAATTAAATCAATTTAGTCACAAGAGCTTTCCACCAAATCCCTGGCATATGCTGATGACATTGCTATTGTTACTGCGGATCCTTATACAGCAATGAATGCAATTGAAAAAGAGGCCAAGGATTTCGGAACAGTATCCGGGTATGCTCTGAACCAGGGGAAAACTCAGGTAGTACTGAATAAAAATAGTAAGATGGATGATCCCCAGGTTACAGAAAAGGCCATCTACCTAGGAGTATGTATATCATCCCAACTAGATAATGTGGTTAATCTAAATCTTAAGCCCATGATGGCCGTAATGCAGAAAGATCTACGACGATTAGATAACTTACACCTTTCCATCATAGGCAGAGTTAATGTGGTGAAAATGGTTTTTTTCCCTAAAATTCTGTATTTATTTAGAGCAATCTGCCTTGAATTCTCAACTCAGTGGCTTAAATCAATAGAACGTGTGCTTTCTAGTTTTATTTGGGCTTATTCGCAACCTCGGCGGGCCTACAAACTTCTTACCCTCCCCAAGGATTGAGGTGGGTTAGCGCTCCCAAACTTAGAAGTATACTACTGGGCCTCTGTGCTACTATACAGCAAAGAATTATTATGGAATTTTGGGGAGGAGGTAATGCCTGGGGATAGTACACCATCTACCTTTCAACTACTACTTGGTAATAAGAGTAAAGGTTACTTTTGGCGACACCTACATGACTAGTTATCATAAAAAAGTCAAATTTAAAACACTTTATAGTGGGTTTAAGGTATGGAAGGCTGTTAGAAGATTGTTCGATATAGGGAGAATCTCGTTCTATACCCCTTTAAGGGATAATCCTAACCTTCCCGAAATATTTAGCGATGGATATATACACAAATGGAATAAGGCGGGAATAGTCCAAGTGGGTTGCTTCGTCTCCCCTACCGGGATTCAATCTTTTGAGGCACTTAAAAAGGATTTTCATCTAGATTGAAGTGACTTTTTTAAGTATCTCCAAATCAGAGCTTTTCTCTCATGGAAAGTAGGTGGAAGGGCTTCACTTGGAAAAGTTGCTTTAGTAGAAAAATTAAATTGTAGTAAAGCCAGCACTATTGGGGAAATGTATTCTCTTATCACTGCACGGTTTCCAGATGACTTGGAAAAAACCTCACAGAAATGGCACGGGAAACTTGGATTGTCCATTGATGTATTTAACCATGCGTATCTGTTGTCACAAACAATTCTTATGTCTACCAAATTACAAGCCCAATTTCTTGTTTTTTTCTATACTATACACCAGATAAAATTGCCAAGTGGGGAGTGGCCAGGGGACATGTTGCCCCAGATGTAAGCTATACAATGCTGACTGTATACATATTTTCTCTACTTGTAGCGGTCTAACTTCATTGAAGCACGAGATAGAGAAGTTTCTGACTGCCGTTATTCAATGTGATATTGTACTGTCTAGCGAAGTTATACTACTAGGGGTGGCGAACCCTAGTAATGTTAGACCTGGCCATGAATTAATCTTTATCGCCATGGCAGTTTTAAGACTGTGTATAGCCTCCGCCTGGCTCGATCCTATAGCACCGTCCTTTCAACAGTGGCTAGCTAGGCTGTTAGCCACCTCCATATTGGAAATTGCTATCTATAAATGGAAGGGTAGGCAACGGCGTAAAAGAGGGATGAAGATCTGGACCCCTCTATTAGAGTGGTGTCAAACTCAAGGACATATGTAAATGATTTGTTAATGCTTGTAAATGTTCTGTAAAAACTTAGCGGTCAATATAATTGAATGTATCATCGAACCAACGAACATTTGAAGCATTGAATACATGTATGTAATGTATTAATTTGTTTATCTGTCTGACCTGGAGGGTGGGGGTGGGATTCGGGGGGTGAATATTGTGTGGTTAAAAATTCAATAAAGATATTTAAAGAAAAAAAAATGATATCAAGTCACAAACTAAAAGCTCCTCCCTTTCTGGTCCGGATAAATCTAGAAGTAATGAATTTGCTTACTTTTTTTCCCAAAAACAATTACTGAAATCGGTGGAGATCTCCAATTCAAAATGAGGTAACTCAGGGAAGATCTAGCCAGCATAGCTGAAGATACTCTTCAATCCCAAACCCTCTGAAAAGTGGCCACTTCATGGACTTCATTTTCTGTAATTTCTGAAGACCTTGTCTCGGTTCTCTCTGACACTAAGACTTCTTCATACTACTAAGATCCCATCCCACCCGCTATTTCCCAAAAACTAGCATGGACGTTGCATCTGCAGTGTCTTGCTATATCGAACTCTTCCTCCAACAGGGTGCCTCAAGGCTGCACAGAACCTGGACTCAGTGGTCATGTTTCCCATCTCCCCTTTATCGCTTAAGATTGTTGGGCAATGAAAATAAAAACACAAACACACATCCAAGAAAGTGTACTGCTTGGCCTATCACAATCTGGATTCAAAGATGGCCGCATTAAAGAATCAGCAACATGAGACATTAAAGGACTTTTTCCATACTTTATTTGTTGAAGGATACCTATTACATATCACCTTACTGAATCTTGCAGCACCCACACTGTAGACCACCCAAACCTGTTTAGATGCCCTCAGAGGAGCAGGCACTGAAATGGTTTGCATCATACCTCGTTGATCGTTCTCTGCAGATAAGAACCGGTCAGACTCTTTCATATTATTTCCTTGTGGTATACCACAGGGCTCCTAAGTGGTGCCCGATCTTACCCTCAAAACAACTTTAAGACCTTATTAAAGATGTCCACATATCCTCTCATGAGTAGGCCGATGGCACCAATGTTTATCATAAACTGGATACTTCTACAATCTTTGCCATCAGACCAGCTCTTATCGCCATTCATAAATGGATAGATTAGGCATACTTTAAAATGTAATTCTTCTAAGACTGAACTCATTTTACTCTTTCACAAAAGCTAACTGTAGCCGCATTTGGCTTAAAACCCTGAAGAATGCTGCCATCAATTCGAAGCTTCCCCATTACCAATTCCATTGATTTCCTCCTCGATGGACAAGTTGACATCAAAGTGTATTTTATAGCTCTGGCTAAATTTGCAAAAATTTCAACTCCAGAAGCTCCAGCACCTCCTACATGCAAACTCTGTACAAGACTTGAGATTAGCAGTAGAGGCTCTGGTCATTTCTTGCTTCGATTACCAGGTGGCCGTCCTCTCCAGGGCGTCTAGAAACTGACAGCCTCCACTTAGAGCTGTTCTACATGCAGTCGCGAGATTTAAGATCAACACCACATAACGGGAACCTATTACCCCAGCATGTGCTTTCCTTAATTGACTACCTCTTCATTCTAGATGCATTATGAAAAATGGTTGCTCACCTAGCATGCTGCACACCATTACCATCTTGGATATTTCACTCATAAATTATCTATGCACAAAGTCTGCAATCCCAAAACAAAAGGTCTTTCTACACATCAACACACTATGCTTTAACAAGTGTGACTTGCACAGATCCTATATTTACATAGTTTGGGTCAGTTCAAACCGGGCATCGTGAGCATCGGAGTACTGAACATCTGAGTATCTAAATGTACGGTACTGAAACAAGTAAGATTTTGTGACCGCTGGAAGAAGTTGAGATCTGAGAGCAGACATAGCTGTACAATACACCGCAATCAGCAATATGCAGGTAAATATTTGATTTATGATATTGAGCTTTTAGATGAAGAATCGGTACCAGGCAGGGTTTAGGTAAGTGACAAAACTGCACCACCAGCGGCACAGGGGCAGCCCGGTACAGAGTGCCTACACCGCGTCTGGTGCCCAAAGCAAACAAATGGGGAAATCTCGAAGTTGGAAAAAGGCTGCAGGCTCAGGCCAAGAGGCTGGACAAAAGAAACCTACAGCGGCACAGGTAAGTTGAAATGTGCTGGGGCATCAGGACAGTGTCGGTTGATCTCCCCCAAGCCCAGGGGCTCCTGGTGCAGGGGTGTCCTTTGGTGTTGGAAATCAGCTTACTGATGCAGGTCGCGGTTGGGGGGGGGTCGTTGTGCAGAGGCTGCAGGCGTCGACGTGGAGTCCTCCAGGGTTCAACCCAAGGGGGAATCTTGCTCTAAATTGCTGGGGAACCTTTGCTGGACTGGGGTTCCACTGGAACTCGGGCTGGGGGTGTCGGATGCAGAGATGGTCAGTTTCGCGGTTCCGCAGGCAGAGCACTTTGTTTTTAAAACTGGTTTTCTTCTAGACAGGTCTGCTGTCCATGGGGTATTAGGAGTCTTTAGAAGGCAGGCAGTTTTCCCAGGGCTCTGGAGGTCTCAGGACTGCGGGACAACGCTCTTCTCTAGCAGGTTCTTTGAGGGATGCAGACAGGCCAGTAGGGCCGGGGCCAAGTCAGTTGATGTCTTCAGTCTTCGCTGCCTCACGGCTCTTTGTCTTCTTCTTCGTGGGTCATTGGTAATCTGAGGATTAAGGTTCAGGGGTGCCCCTAAGTACTCAATTTAGCGGCGTTACAGGGGTTAGAAGGTAGTAGCCAATGGGCTAATTACCTTTAGGGTGTCTAAACCCTTTCTATGTCCACTACCTCTGGGGAGAGTAGATACCCCTAACCCTATTGGCTAGAATCCTCTAAAACAATTTGGAGGATTTGGAAAGGAGGTGGTCACTTCACCTCAGGGCACCTTAGCGGTAGCCCTGGCTGAGAGGAGACGCACCTCTCCTGCTTACTATTTTCACGCCAACTTTGCTGCCAAAAGTGGGGCTTGGTCAGGGGGTTGCGGGCATCTCCACTACCTGGAGAGGCCCTGGTCAGCATGACAGGAAGCCTTTGAGGCTCACCGCCTTTCAATGCTGTTCCTGCCTGAGGGTAGGTGTGAAGAACCTCCACCCAGAGCAGTCTTTGTTTCTGACCCCCGAGAGCAAAAGGCTCCCACCTCAGGGGGTGAGAAACATGTATAGAGATGGCAGGCTGGTGCAGACCAGTCAGGCACACACTAGTGGGTTGGTAGGTTTTCAGGGGGCACCTCTGAGGTGCTCTCTGAGTGTAGTTATTAATGAATGCAACACTGGCATCAGTGTGGGCTCATCAATCTGAGATGTTTGGTACCAAACATCTTGGGATTCGGTAAAGCCATCATGGAGCTGTGGAACTCCTAGTGACAAACTACCGGCCCATGTACTCCATATGGCTTCACTGTGCACTTATAATGTCTAAGAATAGACTTAGACACTGTAGGGGCGTATGTGCTAATGCAGTTACGCTCTCACATGAGGTATAGTGTTCCCTACCTTAGGGCTGTAAGGGAGACTTACCTGTGCCTCTTGCAGTGCTGGTAGGCCTGGCACACAGGAATGTGTGCCAGGTCGACTCTTCACTTTTCTCTGCACCAAAACATGGAGACTGCAGTGACAGTATGCTTGTGTTTGGTGAGGGGTGTCTTGGGGTGACACAATACATGCTACAGCCCTTAGAGACCCTCTCTGGTCACAAGGCCCTTGGTACCACTATTACATTTTACAAGGGACTTATATGTGAGCCAGAGGTGTGCCAGTTGTGGAATCAAAGGTACAGTTGTGGGAAAGAACACAGGCACTGGGAACCTGGTTAGCAGGAACCCAGTGCATCCTCAGTCAAAGATGCATAAGAGTCTGGCAAAAAGTGTGTGGGGGGAAACCATGCCAAAATGGGTACTACAAACGAAAGAGGATGAGACTAACCTTTCCCTTGAGAGTCTTTATTGTCTAAGTGGAAGAACCTGGAAAGTCCATCTGCATTGGCATGGGCAGTCCCAGGTCTGTGTTCCACTACAAAGTCCATTCCCTGTAGGGAGATGGATCAACTCAAAGGTTTTTGGGTTCTCACCTTTCATCTGCATTAGCCATTTGAGAGGTCTGTGGTTTGTTTGAACTGTGAAGTGAGTACCAAACAAGTATGGTCTCAGCTTCTTCAGGGACCAAACCACAGCAAAGGCCTCCCTCTCAATGGCACTCCAACGCTGCTCCCTGGGGAGAAGCCTTCTCCTTATGAAAGCAACAGGCTGGTCTTGGCCATCATCATTCGTTTGGGATAGGACCACTCCTATCCCTAGCTCAGAGGCATCAGTCTGCACAATGAACTGCTTAGAGTAATCTGGAGCTTTGAGAATTGGTGCTGAGCACATTGCCTCTTTCAGGGTGTCAAAAGCCTTTTGACAGCGAACTGTCAAGTTTATCTTCTTGGGCATTTTGTTGGAGGTGAGTTCTGTGAGGGGAGTCGCAATGGATCCATACCCCTTAACAAACCTCCTGTAGTACCCAGTCAAGCTAAAGAATGCCCTGTCTTGGGTCTGGGTTGTTGGAGCTTCCCAGTCCAGAATTGTTTGGATCTTGGGTTGTAAGGGTTGCACTTGGCCTCCACCTATAAGGTGGCCCAAGTACACCACAGTGCCCTGCCCTAACTGCCATTTGGATTCCTTGCTAGTGAGCCCTGCTGCTTGCAGGGCCTGCAAAATCTTCCCCAGGTGGATCAGGTGATCCTACCAGGTGGAGCTAAAGACCGTAATATGCTGCACTAAAGGCCTCCAATCTAGCAAGGACTTGGTTCACCAACCTTTGGAAGGTGGCAGGGTCATTCTTTAAGCCAAAGCGCATAACAGTGAACTGATAATGCCCATCAGGTGTGGAGAATGCTGTCTTTTCTTTTGCTCCTGGTGCCATGCCAATCTGCCAGTACCTTGCAGTTAAGTCAAAAGTACTGAGAAATGTGGCTGCATCCAATTTGTCAATCGGCTCATTAGCCCTGGGTATAGGGTGATCTGTCTTGGTGACAGTATTGAGACCTCTGTAGTCCACACAAAACCTCAATTCTCCCCAACCTGTCGGTGAGGCTTGGGGACTAGAACCACTGGGCTGGCCCAGGGACTCTGAGGGTTCAATAACCCCTAACTCCAGCATCTTGCTGACTTCAGCTTTGATGCTCTCCTTAACTTGATCAGACTGTCGATAGATCTTTGTTTTGACTGGCAAGCTGTCTCAAGTGTCCACATCATGGGTACACCAGTGTGTCTGTCCAGGGGTTAAGGAGAAGAGCTCAGCATACTGCTGCAAGACTTGCTTGCAGTCAGTCTGCTGTTGGGCAGTGAGGGTGTCTGAGTAGACAACTCCATCAACTGACCCATCTTTTGGACTGTACGAGAGGAGGTCAGAGAGAGGTTCACTCCCGGTCTCCTGATCCTCATCAGTCACCATCAGCATGGTTACATCTGCTCTGTCATGGAAAAGTTGTAGGCGATTCACATGGATCACCCTTTTGGGTGTCCTGCTAGTGCCCAGGTCTACCAAGTAGGTGGCCTCACTTTTCTTTTCTAAGATGGGGTAAGGGCCACTCCATTTGTTCTGGAGAGCCCTTGGTGCCACTGGCTCCAAAACGCACACCTTTTTCCCTGGTTGGAATTCCAACAGTGCAGCTTTTTGGTCATACCAGTGCTTCTGGAGCTCCTGGCTGGCCTCAAGGTTTTTGGATACTTTTTCCATGTACTCTGCCACTCTGGACCTTAGGCCTAGTAAATAGTCCACAATATCCTGTTTGCATTCTTGGCGAGGCTTCTCCCAACCCTCCTTCACAAGACAGAGTGGTCCCCTAACAGGATGGCCAAAAAGAAGTTCAAAGGGGGAAAATCCTTCTCCCTTCTGAGGCACCTCTCTGTAGGTGAAAAGCAAGCATGGTAAGAGGACATCCCATCTCCTTTTGAGTTTTTCAGGGAGTCCCATGATCATGCCTTTAAATGTCTTGTTGAATCTCTAAACAAGGCCATTGGCTTGTGGGCGAAAAGGTGTCGTGAATTTATAGGTCTCTCCACAGTCATTCCATATGTGTCTCAGGTAATTAGACATGAAGTTTGCATTTCTGTCTGAAACCACCTCCTTAGTAAACCCTACTCTGGTGAAGACACCAATGAGGGCTTTGGCTACTGCAGGAGCTGTAGTAGTCCTAAGGGGAATTGGTTCAGGGTACCTAGTGGCATGATCCACTACCACTAGAATGGATTTGTTTCCTGATGCTGTGGGAGGTTCAAGTGGACCAACTATGTCCACACCTACCCTTTCAAAGGAAACCCCCACCACAGGTAGTGGTATCAGGGGGGCCTTTGAGGGGCCACCTGTCTTGCCACTGGCTTGACAGGTAACACAGGAGCTGACAAACTCCTTCACCTTCTGGGACATGTTTGGCCAAGATGCCTAGCTAGAGGGATATCATGGGCCAATGTAAGCAGGAATTCTCTTAACTGCTGAAGCATTACCACTCTCCTAGTGGTACGAGGTTTGAGGTCTCTGGGCTCAGTGTAAAGGAGTCCCTCCTAATAGGTCCTGTGGGAACCACTGGCATCTCCCATTTCCTGTGCAGCAGCTTGCTGTTGCAGGCTTTCAAGAGTTGACAGGTCCTCTGTCCTTGGCACAGATCTTCCTTAGAGGGTCCACCTGGGCCCAGGAGCTCAACCTGGTAAGGTTCAAGTTCCATGGGCTCAGTTCCCTCTGGAGGTGACAGGTCCTCTCCCTGAGGAGAGGAGCCCTGAGCTTTTTGCTGCTCATAAGCTGCCCCCCCCCCCCCCATCTTCTTACCTTTCCTCTTGGAAGGTTGGGCCATTATTCCAGGCTCCAACAGTTCTTTTTCACCCTGTGCTCGGCTCTGTGCCCTTGTTTTCACCCACACCAACTCAGGGATTTCCAGCATGGCTGCGTGGGTTTTCAGTTCTACCTCAGCCCGTGCTGAGGTCTCCAGATCATTTCCTAGCAGACATTCAGCTGCGATTGCTGAAGAGACCACTACCTGTTTCAGGCCAGTAACCCCTCCCCTTTCTAAGGATACCATAGCCATGGGATGAACCTTAGTTACATTATCAGCATAGGTGACTCTGTATGTTGGTCCAGTCAAATACTGTCCAGGAGAAACCAGTCTCCCCGTCAGTATGGTGACTGTGGCACCTGTATCCCTCAGGACTTCTACCCTAGTCCTATTAATCAAGGGTTACTGCCAGTATTTTTTCATATTAGGGGGCCAGACAGCAAGAGGAGCCAAATCTACCCCTCCCTCAGAGACTAAAATAGCTTCAGTGTGAACCCTGATTTGCTCTGGGCACACTGTTGATGATGGAGAATTTATAAAGCGCGACAATACCCAAGGGTGTCTAGGCGCTGCCCTTAACACATACAGATCAAGATTGATTGAGCGTGAGAGTTATGTCTTAAACAGCCAGGTTTTTAAGCCCTTTCTAAATTTGAACAGGCTGGACTTTTTTTTAGCGAGTTTGGCAAGGAGTTCCACAGCTTGATTGTTGTGGCCGTGAAACTCTTGCCACCCCATCTAGCTCTGCTCACTCTAGGAACAATTATGTTTCCATGTTCGGCAGATCTAAGGGATCTTGCAGGTATATATGGCTTAAACAATTTCGCCAGTTGCATTGGCCCCAAGTTAAGTGATTTAAAGGCAATACAGAGGGATTTAAATTGGATCCTCTTGGCTACCGGTATCCAGTGAAGATGGAGTAAAGCTGTGGAGACGGAGTTGAATTTAGAAATACCTAGAAGTAGTCTTGCTGCTGCATTCTGAGCAGTCTGTAACTTTTGAATGCTACGCTTGGTAGCACTGGAAAAGGGCATTGCAATAGTCCAAGCTTGAGGATATCAGCACCGATGCCACCGTTTTCCTCAGGTTCATAGGTATTGCTGGAAGAATTTTCCTCAATTTTCAAGATAAAAAAGCAAGCCGAGGTGACCGAGTTGATTTACGCTTCAAAGGACAGCTTGGTGTCAAAGATAACTCCAACATTTTTGGCTTTGAGCACTGGTTTGGGTAAGGAACCAAGTTGGACCAGCCACCAGCTATCAGTCCAGAATAAGGGGTTGTTCCCCCAGCACCAAAACCCCAGTCTTGGATGAATTCAGCTTCAGACAATTGTCTGTCATCCAATTAGCTATATGGCTCATCCAGTCATGAAAGCTAATGGCTGTCTGGCTGGATGGACTGCTCACCGAGACGATAATCTGTTGATACCACCTGGAGACTTTCCACACCAGTGCTAGCTGGAGGAGTACCATGGGGATTCTTTTTGAGACAGGCAGGGTCTCTAGTTTTGTGTCCCAACTGTTTACAGTTGTAACACCAGGCCTTTTTGTGATCAGAGTTTTTACCCTTGTACCCATTGTTGGATTGTTAAGAGTTCTGGGACCCGCCCTCCTGGGCAGGTTTTTTGGGAGTCTTTAGAAGACTCTCTACTTTTATCCTAAGGGTGTTCACCCACTTTCCCTTGGGGAAGGTTTTGTAACTCCTTTCTTTTGGTCACCCCCAGTGTTAGTCTTGGTCACCCTAGTCTTGACCCAGTGGTCCGCCTTCTTACCCAATTCTTTGGGAAAAATTGGACCTAGGTCTCCCAGATACTGATGCAAGTTTTCATTAATGCAATTACTTAAAATGTGTTCTTTCATAAACGGATTATAAAGCCCAGCATAGTCACGCACTTCACTTCCAGTTAACCAGCCATCCAGTGTTTTCACTGAGTAGTCTATGAAGTCAACGCAGGACTGACTCGAGGTTTTGTGAGCCCCCCCCTGAGTCAAATTCTATATTCCTCAGTGGTGAGTCCAAATCCTTCAATCAGGGTACCCTTCATGCGGTCATAGGACTCCGCATCTGCCCCTGTAAGGGTCAGGAGTCTGTCCCTGCAGTTACCAGTGAACATTTCCCAAAGCAATGCTCCCCAGTGTGACTTCACTTTTCACATCCCACAGGCCCCCTCAAAGGCTGTGAACCATTTTGTGATATCATCACCTTCCTCATACTTGGGGACAATCCATTTGGGGATTTTAGGGTCATAAGAGTTCTCTCTGTCCCCAGGTATTAAATTGCTGCCACCATTTATGGGTGCTAGACCCATGTCTGCTCTTTCCCTTTCTATAGCCAGGAGTCTATCCTTCAGGGTTAGTCAGCGAGTCACCCTTGCTAAAAGGATGTCCTCATTGAGGCTGTCCTCCATGTTGCTTGGGGTGCCTGTCCCACCTGAGTTGGAGCTAGGTACCATAAGCACTACCTTTGGAAGGATGGGTGCAGGGATCACACTAGGTAGGTGAGGGGGTTGGGAATTGCCCCCCTCATCACTGCTCTCGCCTTATGCAGGGCGGTCCTCATTCAGAACCGTGTTCCATGACATATTCTGCCAAGAGCTCCTGGAGCTTAACCTTGGTACGATTGGAACCAGTTTTCATTTTTTTGAGTCTAACAGGGGGCCCTTCGTTCCTTTATGCCAAGATGGAAGTAAGGGGTCAGGTTGAGTTCCACAACCATATTCTCTGTATAAATTATTTTACTAAAGTTGGGGCCTTTTTAAAAGGACTAACAAAAACTTCTAGGCACTTTTATCCCTAACTATAGTAGGTATTTACTTTTTTTTTTAATGCTAAAGGGACTTAACCAAGGCCCTAACAAGAATTTTAAAAATGTGGAAAAATTGTCAGTTAAAAAATACAGTTGAATCCAAAAGCAATTTTGGATTGTAGTCCTGTGGTCACTTTTTGTCAGAGTGGTCCAGCAAATGCAAAGTCATTGACCCCACCGCTGATCCACCAATGTAGGAAGCTGGCTCTGTATATACCATACCAAAGTAAGGTATAGTGTGCACAGAGTCCAGTGGAACCCCAAGGTAGGCAGAGGTAAAAGTAGATAGCACCTCACTCTCTATTTGTGGTAGTGAGGGCGAGCAGTAAGGCTTTATCAGAGGGTAGTGTTAAGCATTGTTGTACACACCCAGACAAGAAATGATTACACACACTCAATGATAAAATCAGAGACCAATGGTTTGTAAAAATATTACTTTTAGTATATTTATTTTATAGAACCAAAGATACCTTGTTACAGTAAAATACATTTTGCAATATCACTGTTTTTCAATGTAATAAGTGGACACTGCATTTTTCAATCAATACCATGTTATCCTATGGGAGGAAACACAATTGGCAATATGCAGGTAAGTAACCAATTTATGATATTGAGCTTTTGGATGTAGAATCAGTACCAGGCAAGGTTCAAGTAAGTGACAAAACTGCAACACCAGCAGTACTGGGGCGGCCGGGTGCAGAGGTCAAACTCTGGTTCTGGTGCCGATGCTATCCAACAGAGAAAGAGGGCAATCGAAGTGGGGCTACTTACAGGTAAGTAGAGCGGTTTGGTAACCCAGTCTCTGGGGGTTAAGGTAGGCACAGGGGGGCCCCAAGGCAGCACCAAATGTACACCCTCAGCGGCCCAGAGGTGGCCGGGAGCAGAGTGCCAACACAGCGTCGGGCGCCCATTGCAACCAAATGGGGAATCACGAAGTTGGAAAAAGGCTGCAAGCTCAGGCCAGGAGGCTGGACGAAAGAAACATACAGCTGCACAGGTACATTGGGATGTGCTGGGGCATCAGGACACTGTTGTTATCCTCAAGGCCCAGGGGCTCCTTATGCAGGGCTGTCCTTCGGCGTCAGAAATCAGATTACTGGTGCAAGTCGTGGTAGGGGGGGGGGGGGGTCGCTGTGCAGAGGCTGCAGGCGTCGAAGTGGAGGTCAACGCATAGTGGACTCTTGCTGTAAATCGCTGGGGAACCTTTGCTGGACTGGTGGGCAACTGGAACTCGGTCCGTGGGCATCGTGTGCAAAGGTAGTCTGTTTCGCGGTTCCACAGGCAGAGCACTTTCTTTAAGTTGGTTTTCTTCTGGACAGGTCTGCTATCCACGGGAGATTCGAAGTCTTTTTAGAAGGCAGGCAGTACTCCCAGGGCTCTGGAGGTCGCTTGTAGGAAAGTGCCCCTTTTTGCATGGTTGCCCCCCACTTTTTGCCTGATGTTGGTGCTCTTTGACTAAGTGTGCCCTGGGTCCCTGCCAACCAGGTACCCAGGGCCTATGTTCTTACCCTAAATCTGTACTGTTGCACACCCAAATTGGCAACTCTCTGGCCACATGTAAGTCCCTTGTAAAAGGTACCAAGGGCACTGTGACCAGGGTAGGCTTCTAAGGGCTGCAGCACTTATTGTGCCACCCTTAGAGGCCCTGTACCTTTAAACCCACACACTGCTATTGCAGGCTCAGTGTTTTGATGCAGAACAAAGTGAAGAGTCGACATGGCACACATCCCTGTGTGCCATGCCCACAATCCACTGCCTATGGCATAGGTCAGCCACCCCTCTAGCTGGGTGCACTATACCAGTGGTGAGGGTACAGATGCATGAGCCCTGGGCCCCTACAGTGCCTAAGTCCATTCTTAGACATTGTAAGTTCAGTAATGCCATAAAGAGTATATGGTGCTGGGAGTTTGACATCTGAAAGAGACACGTTAGTGACAGATTCCTTACCTTAGAATATCCCCAGGCGTCAGGCTGGATCCGGAAAGTTTTTGCGTAGCAGTACTCCTTGCGCGCCGGTAGGCGGCGCCGTGCGGCTCCGCGTCCGTCGTCGGGCGTCGTGATCGCCGGGCTGGACGTCGCGGGCAGTACTTGGACGCCGCCCCTGCGCGCTGACGTCAGTTCTTCTTTTTCCGCGCCAGTAAGCGCAGATCCGGGAAGAGCAGTGCCCTAGTCAATTTTTGACTAACTTTTTGTGACTTTTTCACTGTTTCTTTCGAGTCTTTATCGACTCCTAGGTGTCGTAGGGATGCCCGGCTTCAAGCCATGCGACGCCTGTGGTCAAATGATGTCGATCACAGACCCGCATCTAGAGTGTCTCTTCTGTCTCGGCCGAGACCACGACACGAAGTCGTGCCCTGACTGCCGGAAACTTCACCCGAAGGCTTTGCGAGAGCGGTCTCGAAAGCTACTCTAGGTCCGGCAGTCGGCTCCGCGCCGCACCAAGCTCCCGGTCCCGGGAGAGGTCGAGGGGCCGGGTCGCGGAGTCCCCGCCGGTCGCCGGAGTCCAAGTCTTCGCGCTCCTCGGGCAAGTCAAAGCACAAAAAGTCTAAGAAGCGCCATCGCTCTAAGACTTCGCCTCGCCGGTCTCGCGACTCGGCTGAGGCCCCAGTCGGCACCGTCCCCGCGGCCCCGGACATGCCTGTGGGAGCCGCCCCCGCATTACCCGTCCTTTCCGGGTTCGGGAGCGACTCCGGCCGAAATACAGGAATTCCTGTCGGCCATGGCCCGCCTCTTCAGGCCTCAGGCTCCCTCCGGTGCGCCTTCGGGTCCCGCGGGCCCTGATGGGGTTGCGTCGCCGGCGCCGCCTGTCCCACCAGCCTTCATCCCGGCCTCGGCTCCGGCCCCGGCCTCGATCCCGGCTCCGGTGGTACCGCAACCCCCATCGACGCCGGTTGACCTAACCACGCCTCCGCCGACGCCGATGTCCCTGGTGCCGTTCCTGACGCCGTCCAGGGCTCCGGACGGCGTCGGTCCCCGGCTCTCTCCGGCTCCGGACATGGAGCCGGACCGACGTCGCTCGACGCCGGCTCCGGCGCCGATGAGACCTTGGGTCCCAAATGTCCCTCCTCCTCCATATTTTGAACCTGAGGAGGACCAAGAGAGCTGGGAGGGGTCTGAGGACCCTCTCACACAACAGTGTGAGTATGATCCGGACTGGGCTGAGGAACTTGGGGATGCCAGTGGTCTAGACACCTCCCCTGACACTGGCATGCTGTCTCCTCCCGTGGCTACGGAGGAGGGAGCTAATTTTGCAACGGTGTTGCGTAGAGCAGCTGCAGCCTTACATCTCCAATTGCCTACTGTGGCTGTCAGGACTAATCTCCTGACGGAAGTGCTTCAACCGGCAGCTTCCTCTTCGGAGACTGTGCTGCCGTTTAATGATGCACTCACTGACGTTCTTTTGGGTGCCTGGTCCAAGCCCACCACAGGGGCTCTTGTGGATAGGAACGTGGCCCGACGCCATCGCCCTGCTCCGGGCGACCCCTTGTTTCTCTCCCAACATCCCACCCCAGAGAGCTTGGTTGTCCAAGCCTCTGCCTCCCAAACCGCCTTCCCTACCGCCCCTCCGGATAGGGAATCCAAACGCCTGGACCAATTTGGGAAGAAGGCTTTTTCTTCCTCCAGTGCTGGTTTGCGGTCCGTCAACACCGCTTGCCTTTTGGGCCGATACACCCACTCCCTGTGGGATTCGGTGGCGGCTGTTTTGCCGCAGTGTTCTGAGAAGGTCCAGACACTGCTTACCCGCGCCATTGCGGAAGGGCGAGATGCGGCTAAATACACCATACGTTGTGGCCTTGATACCGCCGACTCGCTGGGCAGATCGCTTGCTACGACGGTGGCGCTACGTCGCCACGCCTGGCTGAGAACAACTGGTTTCTCGGGTGATGTCCAGAATACACTCATGGATTTATAAAAAACAATGGTTCAGGTGTGGCCTAAAAAGGTCCAAAAGCAAAAAGCGCGACCCAGAGTGGGGCACTTATTATTTCCAGCAAAGAAATTAATTCACTAGGGAGCAGGAAAAAGGAGTCTGTAAAGGGTCATGTAGGTCACAAGATGACAGAAATTTATTCGTAGCAGTTTCAGTTTTTTATGGTGCTCACACAGTAAGTGAAAGAAAACGTGCTGTGAAAGAGTGGTAGTGGTAGTGAATTTTTAAAAAGACATCGCATTGACAACAATATGGTAGAACTCCCTAAATGATTTATACAAGTTTTTAGGAGTTCATGTTGTGAAATGGTCGACGTTTCGAACCCATGTGACCTACATGACCCTTTACAGACTCTTTTTTCCTGCTCCCTAGTGAATTAATTTCTTTGCTGGAAATAATAAGTGCCCCACTCTGGGTCGCGCTTTTTGCTTTTGGACCTTTTTAGGCCACACCTGAACCATTGTTTTTTATAAATCCATTATCACCCCAGGTTCATATATCGGGGTACCCTTGTCTCCCATCAGCCTCAGAATACACTCATGGACATGCCCTTTGATGGAGTCGGTCTTTTTGGTTCAAAGGCAGACCATGCGCTGGAGCGTTTTAAGGACTCACGGGCTACTGCCAAGTCCCTGGGCCTTTCTGTTGTACGCCTCCGCTAACCTCTGCTTTTCGCCCCTTTCGTGGCCACGGAAGGGGCGCCCAGTCACGTCAGCTGCCCAGCCACCGGCCCGCGCAGCAAGCGTCTTCGCGTGGCCGAGGACGTGGATACCGCTGTGGCGGTTCGGGCAACCAGCGTGCGGGTCAGGCCACTACCTCCAACCCGTCCGCGGCCTCCAAGCCCTCCTAGTCCTTCCTTTCAGGTGCACAGCACGCCAGTAGGGGCAGGGTCCGCCATCACCTTCACCACTGGCGTCCCATCACCTCGGACAGGTGGGTCTTGGACATTGTCCGAAGGGGCTACTCCCTCCCTTCGAGACCACCCCCCAGCCATGCCACCTCAATTCCACCGCATGTCAGGGGATCACTTGGTGCTTCTGCAGAAGGAAGTTACGGCCCTCTTGGCCAAGAGGGCCATCGAGCATGTTCCGACCCCAGAAGTAGGACGTCGTTGCTACTCCCACTACTTTCTGGTGCCCAAAAAGGACAAGGAGGACATGCGTCCTATCTTGGACCTCCGGAACGCCAATCGCTCCTCCGGAAGGAGAAGTTCAAGATGCTCACCCTAGCTCAGGTCTTGACTGCCCTCGACCCTGGAGACTGGTTGGTAGCTTTGGACTTGCAGGACGCTTATTTTCACATCTCGTCCTGCCGGCCCACCGGCGTTACCTGCGGTTCACGGTAGGCCTCGAGCATTTTCAGTTCACCGTGCTCCCCTTTGGCCTTACAAGTGCCCTCGGGTGTTCACGAAAGTGATGGCGGTGGTCGCAGCTCATCTGCGCCGGGCAGGGGTTCCAGTCTTCCCCTACCTCGACGACTGGCTGCTGAAGGCTGGCTCGTCCCAGGCAGTCGCCTCCCACCTCCAGACTACGGCCGAACTCCTGCACTCGCTGGGGTTCTCCATCAATGTGCCGAAGTCGCATCTGATTCCTTCTCCACAGCTCCTTTCATCGGAGCAGTTCTGGACATGACGCAGTTTCGGGCCTCTCTCCCGAACGGCGAGTCCGGGGATATTCAGGCTATGATTCCGATCTTTCAGCCTTTATCCTGGGTTTCGGCACGGATGACCCTGAGGCTGCTGGGCCTCATGGCCTCCTGCATCCTGCTGGTCAATCATGCCAGATGGCATATGCGGGCTCTGCAGTGGGACCTGAAGTTCCAGTGGGCGCAGCACCAGGGCAACCTGTCCGATCACGTCCAGATCTCGGAGGGGACTGCAAAACAATTGCAGTGGTGGCTCTCGAACCCGCAATGGGTCATGGGCAGATTCCTCTCCCTTCCCCAGCCAGAGCACACAGTTGTGACGGACGCGTCCCTTCTGGGATGGGGCGGTCACATGAGAGAGGCGGAGATCAGAGGCCTCTGGTCTCCGGCGGAGTCCCGGCTCCATATCAACCTTCTGGAGCTCCGGGCGATCCGACTTGCACTCAAGGCATTCCTTCCCTCTGTCAAAGGGAAGGTAGTGCAGGTGTTCACAGACAACACCACCGCCATGTGGTACTGCAACAAACAAGGCGGGGTGGGGTCGTGGACCCTCTGTCAGGAGGCTCTGCGCCTCTGGACATGGCTGGAACATCAGGGCATGTTCCTACACCTGGCAGGTTCCCTGAACGCCAGGGCGGACGAACTCAGCCGCAGGTGCATGATGGATCACGAATGGTGTCTTCACTCGGAAGTGGCGCAAGGACTCTTTCTACAGTGGGGAGAGCCTTGGTTAGATCTATTCGCCACCGAAGAGAACGCGCAATATCATCAGTTCTGCGAGTTGGAATTTCCAAGGCGGCACTCGCTCGGCGACGCTTTTCGTCGCGAGTGGAGTTGCGGTCGGTTGTACGCCTATACCACTTCTACCCAGAGTGTTGAAGAAGATTCGGCACGACCGGGCCCAAGTCATCCTTGTGGCTCCGGACTGGGCTCGAAGAGTTTGGTATCCTGAGCTACTCAGTATGAGCGTAGATCCCCCGATCCGTCTGCCTCTTCGGGAGGATCTTCTGTCGCAGCAGCAGGGGACAGTCCTCCACCCGAACCTGTCCAGCCTCCACCTGCTTGCGTGGAGATTGGAGCGGCGGCAGTTGATTCCTTTCGACTTGCCTCCTGAAGTTTGTGATGTGATTCTGGCAGCCAGGCGTCCCTCCACTAAGGTGGTATACGCCTGCAGGTGGAACAAATTTGTGGCATGGTGCACAGCAAAGGCTGTGAATCCCCTTTCTGCCCCTCTTTCTGAGATTCTTCTGTTCCTTCTTTCCCTGGCCCAACAGGGTTCTGCCCTGGGTACCATCAAGGGCTATCTTTGTGCCATCTCGGCCTTCCTCAGGCTTCCTGATCAGCCCTCCCTTTTCAAGTCCCCTGTTGTTAACAGGTTTCTAAAAGGCATTACACACCTCTTCCCTCCTGTTCCGCTTTGTGATGCCTCAGTGGGACTTGAACTTGGTTCTTACCTTTCTTATGTGCGCTCCCTTTGAGCCTCTACATAACTGTCCTCTTCGTCTTCTGACTCTGAAGACAGCCTTTCTGGTGGCCATCACCTCCGCTCGGCGGGTGAGTGAGCTCCAGGCTCTATCATGTAAACCTCCTTTCTGTCTGTCCATCCAGACAAGGTTGTTCTTAGGACGCGTCCGTCCTTCTTGCCAAAGGTGGTTACTGCCTTCCACATTGGGCAGACCATCACTTTGCCCACCTTCTTTCCGCCTCCGCATCCTTCCAGAGAGGAACAGAGGCTCCACCGTCTGGACCCAAAACGTGCGCTTTCCTTTTATATCAACCGCACACAACACTTCCGGGTGGATTACCAGCTCTTTGTTGGCTACGTGGGCGCCAAAAAGGTCGGGCGGTGCACAAGAGAACCATCTCCCGCTGGGTGACCTTGTGTATCAAAGCCTGCTATTCTTTGGCTAAGAAGGAGCTCTCCTGTTGGGCTGCGTGCCCATTCCACCAGGGGCAACGGCTGCTACCACGGCTTCAGGCCGCGGTGTTCCGCTGCAGGATATCTGTCAGGCAGCTACGTGGGCCTCGCTGCACACATTTACAAAGCATTACTGCCTTGACAGTCCGGTCCGGAGGGACGGCTTCTTGGCCGTTCTGTCCTCCGGGACTTCCTTGTCTGATCTTTGTTCGCAGACCCACCACCGGGTTGGTATTGCTGGGGTATCTATTCTAAGGCAAGGAATCTGTCACTAACGTGTCTTTTCAGATGCACAAGTTACTAACTTGTGTAACGATATATCTGTAAGAGACAGTAGTTAGTGACAGATTCCTTACCGCCCCACCCATCCTCCCCGTTCTGCGAACTGATTTCTAGGGTTAAGGACATCCCTTTCAGGGCCTGAGTATTTTTCAGACACCTATGTCAGCTTCTTGCATGGCTCTGCGTTCCTGGCGCGGAAAGTCGTGTACAGAACTGACGTCAGCGTGCCTGGGCGGCGTCTAAGTACTGCCCGCGACGTCATCCCGGCGATCACGACGCCGGACGCGCAAGGGTACTGCTACGCAAAAACTTTCCGGATCCAGCCTGACGCCTGGGGATATTCTAAGGTAAGGAATCTGTCACTAACTACTGTCTCTTACAGATATATCGTTACACAAGTTAGTAACTTGTGCATTAGGAACTCCACAGCACCATAATGGCTACACTGAAAACTGAGATGTTTGGTATCAAACTTCTCAGCACATTAAACCCACACTGATGCCAGTGTGGGATTTAATGAAAAATGCGCTCAGAGGGCATCTTAGAGATGCCCCCTGAAAAACGACCTGACTCTAGTGTCCTGGCTAAGTGGCTGCTCGCCAGCTGCCACCACCAGACATGTTTCTGGACCCCTGGGTCAAGAGACTGTCGCTCTCGGGGTCCTGAAACAAAGCACATCCTGGGTCAAGGTGCCAAGCCTGCCCCCCAGGATGGGCAGAGTTTCACGAAGGGGAAGCTTCAAAGGCCTACCACCTTTGTAAGCTGACCCAAGCCTTTGCTGCTCCCAGCAAATGGCTCCCACCAGTTGTGACCCCCACTTTGGGCAGGATAATCAGCGGGAAAACCAAGAATGGAGGAGAGGTGTGCCCACCTTTGCCAACCCCACTCAAGTGGGGGAGGCGAAGCACAACTCTGTCCCTGCCATATTAAAGATGGGGGTACCCAGCTGACCATAGTGAGGCTTATGCCCCGCCTCCCACTAGAGGGTGGCATAATAGGGGGTGTACCCACCCCAAGGAAGGGACCCATTGGTCCCAACCTTTACCTACCTGAAATACCTTTAAATTTAGTATTTAGGGGCAACCCTGAACCATGCCTCCTGAGACCAGAAGATACAAGAAGAAGAAGGACCGAAGAGCCATGCTGAAAGAAGAAGAGGAGTACACCAACTGACTTGGTCCCAGCCTTACCGGCCTGTCCCGACATTTATCTGCTCCAGCAAAATCCGGGTGTGTCCTTCAGCCACCAGCCCCCTCAGAACCCGGAGGACCTGCCCTTCCCAACCAGACTGTCTCCCGTGAGCACCGGATTTGCTCACCCATAACCCTGGCTCTGGCCAAATCAGCGAGTTTGCACCACTCTGCACCCAACACATAATTTCTTGCCTGATTGTATACAATAAATGCTTAACACTAACACACCTCCAGGTCGCTAAAAATCCTCAGTCCGCCAGGTTCTTAAGAGATTGGTTTCTAAATAAGATATGGAGACGGTTGTGCCCCAACCCCCTCGAGTGATCAAGCCCCCGTTTCCTCCAAGACTCAATCAGAGCTCATACTTCTCAATAAAGTTACTTATTTATGAATGAGGACAAAAAAAATGCTTAACACTACCCTCTGATAAATCCTTACTGCTCGCCACACTACCACAAATAGAGAGTAAGGTATTATCTACTTTTACCTCTGCCTACCTTTGGGGTTCCACTGGACTCTGCACACTATACCTCACTTTGGTATAGTATATAGAGAGCCAGCTTCCTTCATCGCGGGACAAGTCGCTCTTCTTTAGCAGGGTCTTTGAGGGCTGCAGATAGGCCGGTAGGGCTGGGGACAAGTCAGTTGATGTCTTCAGTCTTCGCTGATGCACGGCTCTTCTTTGTCCTCTTCTTCGTAGGTCGTCCGTGATCGGAGGATTAAGGTTAAGGGGTGCCCCTAAATATTCAATTTAGGGGTGTTATAGGGGTAGAAGGTAGTAGCTAATGGACTACTTACCTTTAGGGTGCCTACACCCTTTGTTTGTTCACTCCCTCTGGGGAGTGGGCATACCCCTAACCCTATTGGCTAGAATTCTCTAAAACAATATGAATGATTTTGAAAGGAGGAGGCCACTTCAGCTCAGGGCACCTTAGGGGTGTTTTTGGCTGAGAGGAGAGACACCTCGCTTGCTTACTAATTTTCCCGCCGACCTTGCAGCCTAAAGTCGGGCTTGGTCAGGGAGGCGAGCATCTCCACTAGCTGGAGAGGCCCTGGTCAGCATGACAAAGGATGGGAAGCCTTTGAGGCTCACCGTCTTTCAATGCTGTCCCTGCTAGGGGTAGGTGTGAAGCACCTCCACCCAGAGCAGGCTTTGTTTCTGACCCACAAGAACAAAAGTCTCCCACCTCAGGGGGTCAGAAACATGTCTAGAGGTGGCAGACTGGTGCAGACCAGTCAGGCACACACTAGCGGTTGGTTACGTTTTCAGGGGGCAACCTCTGAGGTGCCGTCTGAGTGCATTTATTAATTCATCCAACACTGGCATCAGTGTGGGCTCGTTAATGTGAGATATTTTGTACCAAACATCTTGGAATTCGGTGAAGCCAATATGGAGCTGTGGAACTCATAGTGACAAGCTCCCTGCCGATTTACTCAGTACGGCTTCACTGTGCACTTATAATGTCTAAGAATGGACTTAGCAAACACAAGGAGATGGTGGACGGAGTGCTGAAACTTTTCAGACACTCGCCCTCAGTCGCAGATCTCGGTTGAATCCATCTTCGTTATTTAGCTCACTTTGCCACCCCAGTTCAGAGACAGCCATATGCATATCAGCCTTGACCCTGTGCCTCATGGGAACAGTTCAGTCCACACTGCCAAGCCAGGTCTTCCCTGCACCGGAAACCAGCATCCTGGGACCGGTTTCGGGGTAACACCCTTCATTTGCCAGGCTAGCTTGAATCCAGTGGCAAAGTGAGCAAGGGACCCAATTCTGGGCATACTCTGCCAACTTAGGGCGAACAAAGCAAACACAAGGAGATGATGGACGGAGCGCTGAAACTTTTCAGACACTCAACCTCAGTCACAGATCTCGGTTAAATCCATCATCGTTATTTAGCTCACTTCGCCACCCCAGTTCAGACACAGCTATATGCATATCAGCCTTGATCCTGTGCCTCATGGGAACAGTTCAGTCCACACTGCCAAGCCAGGTCTTCCCTGCACCGGAAACAAGCATCCTGGGACCGGTTTCGGGGTAACACCCCTCATCAGTCAGGCTAGCTTAAATCCAGGGGCAAAGTGGGCAAGGGACCCACGTCTGGGCATAACCTGCCAACTTAGGGCGAACAAAGAAAACAGAAGGAAATGGTGGACGGAGTGCTGAAACTTTTCAGATACTCACCCTCAGTCACTGATCTGGGTTGCATCCATGCCACTGGAGTCATGCTAGTCTGGCTGATGAGGGGTAAAACCCCAAAACCGGCCGCAGGATGTTTGTTTCCCGACCAGGGAGGACCTGGCCTGGCAGTTCGGGCTGGACTGTTCCCATGGGGAACAGGGTCAAGACTGATTTGCATATGGCTGGGTTTATGGTTTAACTCTGTTTTTTATTGTTTTCAGACATATCAAAATAATGATGTAGCTTTAGTTACAACAGACAAACCCATAAGATACGTATATGATCGTCCTCCCTCCCATTTTCGTCACATCCAGAGACATATAAATGCATCATCCTTAAGCCGGTTCTGGCCGAGCGTGGAGGTAGACTCATGGGGGGTGTTGCCTGGGGTGTCTGCAGTCCGCAATATATGATACTGATGTGTGAATCAACAACAAACGAAAGAAACTCCCTGATCCCCTCCCCCTTCCTTAGCCCCCCTTCCCCCCTCCCCGAACCGGTGTGCTGAATAAGTGATTCTGAGGAACCTGATGTGGGAGTCTTGTACTAGTGAGCAGGTTAAGATGGCTCGTCGGTATGTCCCCTTTCGGTGAGCCTTAGGATACGGAGGTATTTAGGCATGTTAGTTCAGTCATTTCAAGTTCTAACCGGGACAGCAGTGGACGCCAGATAGTGCGGAAAGTATCTGTAGAGTTCGTCAGGGTGGCTTGGATCCGCTCCATACCTATAAGGTACCAAAGTTTATGTAGCCAACCTGTGTGTGTTGGACGGGTCTGTGTCCCCCATAATGAGAGAATGTGTTGAACAGCCGCCCCCATCGCCAGACCCATCTGTTTGCCCTAATCGACTTCAGGGGGTAAGTGAGTGGATTGGGCAACCCCAGTAACGTGTATGCGGGGAATCGGGGAATTTCAGTCTCGAATTGCTTATCTATGTCATCTAAGATGGCACCCCAGTAGTCAGTCACTTCTTTACAGTCCCATAATAGGTGCGTCAGTGTGCCCTCTACGTCACAACCCCTCCAACAAGTCGGGCTTCGATCAGGGTTCCCTTTGTGTAGTCTGGCCGGTGTTAGGTACCAGTAGGTAACCACTTTGACCGCCGCTTCTCTGCTAGCTGTATTGCGGGCTGTGTGGTTAGCCCGAAAATATATCGCTTGCCACTCCTTCGCCGTTAAGTCCCTGCCGAGTTCCTGCATCCATCGCCTCTGTCCCGCAGAGGGTAAGGAGGGAACTGGTGAACGCAACATGTTATATAAGTCAGAGATCATCTTTTTATCTGAATCTTTGGTTAATAACCATCTCTCATACGTGGTGAGCTTCCTGTGGACTAGCGGTCTCACCTCGGGATGGAGGAGCCAGTGGCGGATTTGAAAGTATTGGTAGCGTTACGGGGCGGAAATTGTATAGAGCTGTTGTAATTCCGCAAGCGGCAGAAACCCCTCCAGATCGAAGAGGTGTCCCGCCGACCTGCATTCCGTGGTTCGCCATTGCGGAAACGCTCGTTCTTCAAGCCCTGGTAAAAACTCTGGGTTATCGAATATGGGAGTCATTGGTGAGGGAAAGGGTGTGAATCCGCGTTTGACCGCCACCGAGTCCCAGACTCTTAGCAGCGTGTTGGTGACTGGGGAGCCCCTGAGATTTGGTGGTCTATCTGACCGTTTGAGGAAAGGCACCTTCCACAAGGAGAGCTTCGCCAGTGCTCGTCCTGGAACAGCCATCTTTTTTCGGACTCGGGTCTGCTCCACTCCACTAAGTGTCGAAGTTGCACCGCTCTGAAATATTCTAAGAAATTTGGGATACCCAATCCTCCCTCGTCTGGGGGTCGGTGTGAAAGATCCCTACGCATGCGCGGGCGGGCCCCAGCCCAAATGAATTGTTGCACCGCGCTCTGGAGTTTATGTAGGGTCCCGGTGGGGGCCAGGCCTGTATGGTCTGAAAGATGTAGAGAGCTTTGGGCAAGATATTCATTTTGATAGCGGCTATGCGGCCTAGTAATGATAAAGAATGTTTTTGCCATTGTCTAAGATCTTTCTGAATTTGGGCGAGGAGTTTAGTATAGTTCTGTGTGACCGTGCGCGCCACAGAGGGAGCGAGTTCTATCCCCAGGTAAGTAATTGAGTCACGAGACTGCAACTCACCATATTGTGGGCGCTCTTCCACCCGCTGTTCTGCCCCACTCCCTAGATGTAAAACCATGGATTTCTGTACGTTCATCTTGAAGCCGGACACTTGACCGAAGGCGGTCAGTTCTTGCAAGAAGGCTGGGACTGAGCGTTCAGGGGACTCCAAAGTTGCCAGGATATCATCGGCATATAGGCTCACGGTATGCTGTTCCCCCCGAAAGGGATACCTAAAATATCAGGGTTGTCTCGGATTCGTTGCGCTAGCGGTTCTACGTATAGGGCGAAAAGAAGGGTGACAGAGGGCATCCCTGTCTCGCACCTCTCTGTATCTCGAAGGGTCGGGAGGTCACGCCATTTACCCTAATTACTGCCGCGGGCTTGTAGTAGCAACTCGCTACCCATGTTCGGAATCGATCCCCCACGCCGAAATGAGCTAAGGTTTTATCTAGGAAGTCCCAACTGACTCTGTCGAACGCTTTTTCTGCGTCGACCGATAGCAGTAGGGCGTTCATGGTAGTGCGATGGGCCTTATCTATTAAATGCAGTATTCGCTTAGTGTTGTCACTGCTTTGACGATTGGAGATGAAACCCGACTGGTCCGGTTCAATGATTCCGGGCAGTCGCGGGCCTAATCGAGCTGCTAGGATCCCCGTGAACAACTTCAGGTCGAGATTGAGGAGGGAAATTGGGCGGTAAGAAATACATTGGGTTGCGTCTTTCCCTGGTTTAGGGATGACTAAGATGTCTGCCGTCAGCATGTCCCTAGGTATAGTCCCAGGTCCCTGGAAGGAACTAAAAAGCCGCGTGAGAATCGGGGCTAGAAGTGGGCATAGGGCCTTATAAAATCCCGCCGAGAACCCGTCAGGGCCCGGCGACTTCAAGGGTTTAAGACGGGAAATGGCTCCAATCACCTCCTCTATCGTAATGGGCGCGTCTAGTGCTTCAGCTCCCGCGGCGTCCAGCGCCGACGTGGCTGCCCCCTGGAGGTATGTGGCCCCATCACCACCTAGCTGTGAGGTTTCCCCGTAGAGCATGGAGTAAAGTCCCGGAGGACCGCAGCAATCTTCTCATCTCCTCAACCGGTTCCCCATCATCATTCCGGGAGCGTTTGTATTTTGGCCCGTTGGACTCGGGCCCTGAGCTTACTAGCTAAGAGTCGTCCCGTTTTGTCGCCCCCACATAGTATAAGTGCTTCAGTCGAAGGGCCGCGTATTCGGCTCTGTCAAGGTCTAATGATCCTAGCTGTGCTCGTGCTGCTTTTAGTTGACGCCATATCCGCGGCGCGCCTAGCCGCTGGTGTATGCGTTCCAGTTCTAACACTTTCTCTGTAAGGAGTTCCCGTTTTTCTTTGCGTTCTTTGGTTTCGGCGGCAGAGATAGCGATTAGTTCGCTCTCACCACGGCCTCTCAATGCCCCCAGAGTGCTGAAAGAGGCGTGTCTGGGGAGTCATTTATCGCGAGGTAATTAGAGATGCATTGTTGTAGTTGTTGGGACACCCCTGCTCTGGAAAGCAAATTTTCTCGGAGTCTCCACCTCCCTGGAGGTCGCTTAACTGAGGGGATAGAGAGAATCATTACCACTGCGTCATGGTCCGAGAGTGCTGCTGGTGTGATATTTACTGTGTCCACCATTGTATGTACTTCTGTGGTCCCTATGAAGTGGTCTAGCCTAGCGTATGTATGGTGTGCATGGGAGTAATAGGAAAATTGTGTGAGATGGGGGTGAGTCACCCTCCAGAAGTCCAGGAGACCCCTATCCTTTAGCCAGTCCTTTCCTGCCTTAGAAATTGCCCCTGTTTGGCCATATCGTTGCCCCGATCTATCTTTCTCAGCGTCCATGACCAGATTCAGGTCCCCTCCTATGACCACTTTCCGTTCCTGCGAACATAAGACCTCGGATAGTGCCATTTTCAAAAATTGTTCTTGTCCCGAGTTCGGGGCATAGACCGAGCCCACCACTAGAGGGGCACCTCCCACCCAAAGTGTGTAGGCTAGTAACCGGCCTTTCACTTCTGCCACTTTGTCCCCTATCGTTCCCGGGAATGATTTAGATATCAGAATGGCCACCCCCGCTTTCTTATCTGAAGTAGATGAGTAGAATTGGTGGGGAAAGGCTTGGGTTTTCATGCGGTGCCAATCCTTGGAGAGGAGATGTGTCTCCTGCAAGAGGCACACCGACGCCCCCGAGTTCTCTAAATAGGCTAATACTGCTCTTCTTTTAATGGGATTGTTCAGTCCCCGCACATTAAGAGTTAGTATCTGCAAAGCGGACCTTGACATAGGGTAGACATGAGGTCAACAGCTATGACTGGTGGAAACCACCGCTTGTGTCCTCCAAGCCCCCTCCTGTGTTCGCGATACCCTGCACAGACGGATATGTATCTCATATGTATCCCCCCGTAGGCAGCACACCGGTTCCCCCGCCCCTTTCCCCAACTCCCTCGTCCCCCAACCTGGTACCGAATAAAAACTCTGTCGCCCCCTCCCCCACCCTGACCTCTTCTACCCTCCCTAACCCCAACTTGTAAACCCCAGAGTCCCCTCATTGTCCATTGCCCTTCGTACGAAACCCTGGGCATGTGGTAAGTAAAGAATCGGGGTAAATGTGTGGACCAAGTGTCCCGGGCCCCCGCCCCGAGCCCCCCGGCTATTGCAATACCAATGCTAAGTGGTCCCTCTGGTACAGTCATGGTGGGGTCGTCGGCGCGGTTTCTTTCTGTACCGTTTCTAGCGCCAGCAGTCTCTCTTGCGCCATTGTGTCTGAGCTTGGACGTAGTTCTGTATTGGGGGAGCGTTTGCCCCCCACTCATTCCTCGGCAGATTCTGTGTGCGACTGGGTGACTCTTCCGTGGTTCTTTGTTCCAAGCCCAGGATCTTACATGCTTCCCAGAAGGATCGGAGTTGGTGCAGTTTGCCGTTCATTTTAAAGATAAGGCGGAAAGGATGTCCCCATGAGTACGCCACTCCTTGTGTTCTTAGGTGGGTAGTCACTTCCCTAAAGTCTCTCCTTTTTGTAGCGTACTAGCGGCGAGGTCCTGGTATAGGGCAATGGAAAGTCCCTGATATTGTAGAGGTTGTTTCGACCGTGCCTCCCGCTGTATTCTTTCTTTGAGAGGAAAATCCGGTAGGAAGGCAAGGATGTCTGGCGGAGGAGCAGGGGTCCGCTCTCGCCAGACCAACTCGGTGTGCTCTGTCTATGCGGATAGGAAAGTCTTGAGGCTCCCCTAGTATGTCTCTAAACAAGCCTTGGAGGTACTGGTTCACATCTGATCCTTCCGTTTTCAAAGGGACTCCCTGACGCGGATGTTGTTTCTTCATGAGCGGTTTTCGAGGTCCTCGGCGTGTGCCTGGAGATCCAGTTGTTGATCTCGCAGGCGGATCACCTCTTGTTGGAGTTGCTCGACTTCTTCCCCTTTGGTGATGTCTTTTTCCTCTATTGCCGCTACTCTTTCACCTATTGCGTCAACATCTCGGCGAATCTCGCGGACCTCCCCCGCCACTTCACTCTTAAGGGTCTGGAAGTCGTCTCGAAGGACGTTGAAAAGCGACTCCAAGAAGGAGCGGGTGATGGGGACCTCCCCGTCTTCCGGGTCTGGTTGAGTTTTCTGGGGAGGAGATGTTCTGTTACCTTTGTCCGTAGGCAGGGGTCCTCTGGTTAGCATTTCCTTCAGAGATCTCTCCCTCTCTTCCTCACCGAGGACATTGCTGGGCCTGCCAACAGGTGGGGAGCTCAAGTCGCCTCTGTCACTCGGGCCCCGTACGGGAGACGGGCAGGGGGTCCCCACGGCGACCGACGGCGTGCAGCCTCCCCAGTAGGCACCCTCGCTCCCGAGCCGTCCTCGTGGCTGCTGTTGCCGGCTAGGTCCCCCCCCTCCCCGCCAGCCGACCGAGCTAGCCGAGTTTTGGCTCCTCTGTTCTCCTCTCCGCCTCTCCACTTTCCCCCGCGTCGCTCTATAGTCAGACACAGACTCAGACTCTCTCGGCTATCCTAATGACGGGAGTGCACACGAGGCCTCTCCTTTCTCCCCACAGGAGTCAATCGCGTTCCAAATCTGCTCTAAGGCCTTCTGTCACGCTCCGTCTATGTTGTGCTCCCTGGGGCCGCAGCGGCCACCGTCCTGACCTGTTAGCGGTATTCCCCTTGGGGTCCTCCCCACTTCCACTCTGCGTAAGTGTGGGGCCTGCTCACGGAGGAATTGGTTGTCTCTTTTAACCCGGTGCCGGGGGCTCGTTTCTGATCTCTACACCCCCCCCCCCCACCCCCACCGCTCGCCTTCTTCGCGTAGTGGCCCCCTCCGTGGTAAGGTGCTCTAGGCTTGTCTTGTCTCTGCCACTGCTCCCTGTGTGCGTTGTGGCCTCTCAGATCTCAGGCCTCGGCGCTCTGTGTGCCGTCCGGGGGTCCCTGGATTCTCTCTCCCAAGCTCACTGGTGCGGGCCCCTATTATGCCTGGTCCTTTTAATGTCCCTCTTGTGGACTTGCTCCCCTCCGGCGACAACAGGTGCGGGAGTCACGATCCCCCTCTCCGCAGGTCCCCTTGTTCGGGCCCACAGCGCCCGACGGGCCTGTGCGCTCTCGTAGTCATCTCCTCCCACACACACCAGGCCCCTCGGATGTTCCGAGCCTGTTGGAGCCCCGGGGCGCGGATCACCCCATTTCCTCCTCACCTCTTCCGTCGTCTCGTCAGCGTGGGCCCCTCTCGAAGCGGCGCTGCTCCCCGTCCCGTTGCAGTGGTGACAGGCCGATGACAGGCCCCGCTCAGCCTGGGGAATCCGATCCCTTTCGCGGTCTTGGTGGGACGCTGCCGGGCTCTCAGTCCGCCGGCACTCCGCTCCCAGCACCACCGCACCTCCGGGCACCTAGGGATTGCTGTTGGTCCCGATGGGTCGTCTCTGTGGCTCCGCTGCTCGGGGTCTCTCCCGCCGATGCCGGCGTCCCCGCACTATCGATCCTCCGGTCCGGGCGCCATTTTCTCGCGCCGAGTCCGCCCGCTCACCTCCGTCTGCTTTTGCCCTCGGGAGGCCTCGAATCGTCTCCTGTTGCTCTGCGGAGACTGCCGCCGCACTCCCCCGCTCTTCTCACTGTGAGCCGCTCGTCGCTCGGGCCAAATGCTAGGTTATAGCCGGGCGAGTAGGCCGGGAGCCGGGAGCCTCCGGGACAAGCGACCTCTCAGTCCGCCATCTTGGCTACGCCCCATATGGCTGGGTTTAAACTAGAATGGCATGTGGAGCAAAAAAACAATGGATTTAGGCCCAGATCTCTGTACTGGGGTGAATGTTTGACATTGTGCAACAGTCTGTCCACAAATTGTTCTTTTTGCATTTGTCACCCCGAGTGGGACGGGTATGCCCAGACGTGGGTTCCGTGCTCTCCATGCCACTGCAATCAAGCTAGCCTGGCTGTTTAGGGGTGAAATCCCAAAACCGGTCCCGGGATGCTTATTTCCGGTCCAGGGAGGCCTGGCAGTTTGTGCTGGACTGTTCCCATGGGGAACAGGGTCAAGACTGATTTGCATATGGCTGGGTTTAAACTGAAATGGCATGGGGAGAAAACAAACGATGGATTTAGGCCCAGATCTCTATACTGGGGCGAATGATCGACATTGTTTAACGTTCTGTCCATCAGTTGTTCTTTTTGCATAAGAATGCACTTAGACACTATAGGGGCATATCCGTTCATGCAGTTAGGCCCTCAAATGAGGTATAGTGCACCCTGTCTTAGGGCTGTAAGGCCTGCTGTAGGGGTGACTTACCTATGCCTCGTGCAGTGCTGGTAGGCCTGGCACACAGGGATATGTGCCAGATCGACTTTTCACTTTTATCTGCACCAAAACACCCAGGCTGCAGTGGCAGTATGCTTGTTTTTGGTGAGGGGGTCTCTTTGGGTGGCACAATACATACTGCAGCCCTTAGAGACCCTCTCTGGTTAGAAGGCCCTTGGTATCACTGGTACCTTTTGCGAGGGACTTATATGTGAGCCAGAGGTGTGCCACTGGGAACCTGGTTAGCAGGGACCCAGTGCACACTCAGTCAAAGATGCATCGGGGGGGGGGGGGGGTAACCATGCCAAAAGGGGTACTTTTCTAAGAGAATTGTTTGTTCGCCATGGAAGAGGTTCCTAATCAAGAGTGGTAGAGCTGTTCCGGAGACCTCCTGCTTTAGGGTCCTGTGTTTTTAAAACTTTAGGAATTCCAAGTGCGCACCTCTCTTACTTCTCGACAAGCGCGAGCCTTCAACAATCTTGAATTAGTGTTCAAGATATTTTGTTATGTTCACAGGGATTGCTTTGTAAGTGCAAGTTTTAATTGGAATATTGTGTCAAGTGGAAGCCATTGAAGATCATTATTATAGGGGTGATGTGATCTTTGCAGTGAGTGCCACCCAGAATATGAGGAGCGATCCTGGTGCAGATCAGGAATGCCCCTTCTTTCTCACCTTTCAAATACTTTCTAAAAAAAAAAAAAAAAACATACTTGTTGAGAAACCTCTTTTCGGGAGTTCATTATGCCCTTTGTACAGCTGGTGTTATTGCGTCTTCTCCCAATCCCCAGTGTCGCACCACCTGTACATGTTACATATTTGGCAAGGCTCTTAGCTTATTTATTGCTGCATTTTGCACCACTCTGCACCCCAACACTTGTCTTCAGTAGAGCTTTTTTACTTATCTGCTTCAAACGAATATCACAAATTGAATTACTCTTAACACTGTCATACTTGACGGTTCATGATGATGCAGCTTTGTGATCCATCTATGTTACGCTGAAAACTCTAGTCTCAATGTGTCGTTTCATCTACTCCTCTCCACTTGGCAGTGAGATGGTGTCATTACAGGTTCTTGCTCTTCACGTATAAAGAGACCCATCTGCAATGGCACCTGCGGGTGTGCAACATGCGCTGCTGTAGATCACATGCTGTGCACACTCCTGCCACGTAGCGCTGGGCTTCGACTTTGCAAGTTATTTTTCTTCAAAGAAGGAGTTTAGGTGTCAAGGTGACTCGTGATCCCTCCCCTGAATTCCACAATGCACCAGGAGATAGACTCCTTCCAACGTGTTTTTCTGCCATTGAGTTTGGACGGGTTTCCTCGTCTCTACGATTGCTCTGCACCGAAATACTCTTGGCGTTGAATAACCAGGGTGTCTGTATTCATCTAGACATTAGGCAATCACAGCAAACCTCATTACAGCATCCATTTGTCAAGCCAAATTGTATACAAATAACTCGTCTGGGGGGATGGTATGGAGACCACACCACTTAAACTTGCCCTACACTGTAACAGTAAGTTTCTGTTGTCAGACCGGCATCAGGTGTGTAACACTTGCTTAGTAAGAGACCACAAAAATGTATCCTGGGCCGTGTGTAACGCTTTCAGATAGGAAACAATTGACACCAAAGAGATTGATGCTGGGTGCATTATTCCGGGATTGAACACCAGGACTCTTCATCTGCTGCGGTCGCCGAGGATGTCTCACATCTTGTTTCGGATGAAGTAGGGGAAAGTGAATCCTGTAGCCCAGACGCCCATCAGGCGTCCCTTGTATTTGTCCTCCCATGACTCTGGATATCATCTACAGTGTCCCCTTGACACATGCTCCTAGGACGACAACACGTGATTCTGGGGCAGACACAAAGAACCAACTGCCACAATCCCAGCCTCAAAAAGGCATTTATCAGAGATGGAGGATCTTTTCCCAGGGAAACGACTTTCGAAGGAGCTTCGACTAGAAGGCAGGAAGCAGCCCTGAGAGCGCCATGCCTTCGCAGACAAACTACCACCAAAAGAGTCTGATGTTTGGAGCTGGCCATGAAGATCTAAACCATTCATCCCAGAAAAGTTCACCAGAATAGTCCCGGCACTGAGAACCCGCGTCTCAAGTCCGAGAGGGTACCGAATCTACCTCTGTGCCAAGATCTGCATCAAAAACACTTTGAGTACCCAGCTCCAAGGAGATTCACCAATCGCAAGATAGATCAAAAACCATATACATTGATCCTGCAACAGCACATAGGAGCACGAACACCTGCTGCTACTAAGCCTACCCAGAAAAAAGCAGATAGACATTTGAGGAGGTGACATACAAATGTATCGGGGTATACTCCATCTTAACCAGACACCACCAGCACCACCCATGCCACCTCCACAGGTATTGTGCGCAAAGTCTATTCACTCCATGATCAAGACGTAGCCCCTGAGCCCCTATCAATTTATAAAGCTCCATGAAAGAAGGGCGATGCCTGGCATGATTAGAACTGATTCACAAAGTGACCCTGCATTAGTGTCATATCCGATAAAAGTCTTTCATATCCTGCAGTTGTATTCTGGGCACAACATCCCAATACATGTGGATGAAGAGAACTTCTTTATGAAACCCTGCTTTTTTATTTTGTACTTTATTTATTATACTGCAAAGATGCATCCAACAGCGTGCAGAGGACCCCACGCTGCACATCAACAGAGTAACCAATAGGATGCAGTCATTTTACCCCCCTCAACCCAGCCCCAAAAACAGAAGGCAGACCGTGCAAAGCAGGATAGCTTATTTGCAACACAGTTTGAATCAGTATAGATTAATAGATAAACCATACAACCCACGTAGACAGATTATCCACAGGCGATTATAACATGTCCGGATGTTCCATCAGGTACGCAATCAGTGGAGACCAGAAGTCCTTCGCCCTAGAAGACATTGGCAGCTCCTCCGCATATGCCTCCGTTTGTTCTTTGCAATACACAAGGTCTCTGATCCATTTCACCAAAGTGGGCACCGTTCTTCCACCCCAATGGATTGCAACAGCGTGGAGTGGAGATAGCAATGATACTTCAATTGCATGGCTTAACCTTCTTCAGCAGCCCTAGCAGACACAGTTCTGGTGTACATTCAATCCTATCCAGTGTCATGTCAGTGAGTACCTTCCCAACACGCTGCCAGAAGTTGTGTATAGCAACACAACCCCACGCCAGGTGCAAAAAATTTGCCCCATCCTGCCCACATCTAGTACATCTTGCATCCTCCCGCAATCCAAATTTCAACAGTTGCGCAGGGGTATAATACAACTGATGCAGATATTTAAAATGTATAAAGCGAAGATTGCAATTGGCAGTCAGGCGCCCAGTCAGCTTACAGCAAGACTCCTAGTCTTCCCAGGCCATAGAGGCAACAAGCTCATTGTTCCATTTGTCGAACGAGGAGGAGCCAGACCAGCCATTTTCCCTTTGGGAAGCATTATGTAGCCTGGTGATCAGCCCCTTACTCCCCCCGTTAAAACCACCTGTAGCGCTTTCAGCAATCTGGGCTCAAGAGGGAACTCGGGGTATAGAGTACACACTGGCAAGTGCAATCTAGTGTACCTGAAACCGTGCATTGCTTTGTATGTCTGTTCGGCCAAAAAATCATCCAAGGATAAAAAGGACCTATTCAGGTACATGTCCCCAAGCTTAGTAACATCTGCGTTTTGCAGGGCACTCGAGGCCCCACACTCCTGCACCGCGGAGATGCCCGGGTGTGCAGCGATCGGCGTGTCTGGTGCATACATATAGTCCCTCCCCGCTCGAGTAGCAAGGGCTCTCCACGCCCAGACAGTGCACCTCACCGGATTAAGCTCGTTCCTGGTGCCACCCTCGCTGCCATGCAGGATCATAGTGGCTAACGGTGTTGGAAAGGCAGTGTCCGCCTCCAGAGCTAAGTGCGGGAGTTATCGCTGTGCGAAATGCCAATAGTGTGCAAATTGCGCCTGCGCGCACAGGTAATGCAAACGCAAATCAGGCGCTTCAAACCCCCCACGTTCAAACGGCAGCACCAGTGTGCTCCAGCTAGGCTGCTTGACAGCCCACACCAGAGCCAACAGGCAGGACTGCAAAGTTTTAAAAAGTGCTATATTCAGCGTTATTGGAATATTCACAAACAAATAGAGGAGTTTGGGAAGAATAGTCATCTTCCCTACAGCAATGACAATGGTAGGCGAGTCCATTGGGCGACTTTTTCCAGTAATTTTGGTAATGACACACCCATAATTCATACTGAGCACTGTATCAGGGTCCCTGTGCACCCACACCCCCAAGTACTTAACAGGGTCTGTTGACCAGGAGAGCGGATACTTCAGGACTGTTTCTTGTGTGCAGTCCGATAATGGGAACACCGTAGACTTTGCCCAATTTATGCCCAACCCGAATGTCTCTCAAATTTAATGTATTTGCGTAATATGGATGCCAGATGCGTGGCCGGCTCACGATGTATAACATCATATCGTCCGCATAAAGCGATATAGCCAGTGGACGCTGCCGGAAGCCCAAAGCGGTATCAGTATGCTTCTGTCGGATCTTACATGCCAACGGCTCGAGCGCCAGAGAAAAGATTATCGGGGAGCGGGGTCAGCCCTGCCTGGTGCCCCTGCATATTGAGAATGTACCAGATACCCACCCATTAATGCGCAACCTGGCAACCGGGCCTGTGTACAAGAGCCGCACCCACTTCAAGAAAAACAGCAGCAGTCCCATTCTTTGCAAGACGACGAACATGTACCCCCATTGTAGTGAATCAAAGGCTTTCGCCGCATCCAGGAGCACTGCCACAGCCGGGAGCTCGGGGTCCAACTGGTGCAGTACAGCAAAAATAGTCCATAGGTTATGCACTGTCGATCGCTTGGGAACAAATCCCGACTGGTCAGGGAGGATCAAATTTGGGACCAGGGGGTTGAAGTCTATTAGCAATGATTTTTGCCAAAATTTTAGTGTCAATGTTTATTAAGGACAGTGGCCTATACGACTCACACCTATTGACAACTTTATCCGGCTTTATAAGTGTGACAATCGGAGCTTCCCTAAGGGTGGGGGGCAGAGTACCAGTCTCGAAAGCCTCGGAGAAGACCTCCAGGAGCCGCGGGGCCAGAACCTCAATATATGCCTTGTAAAACTCACTGGGCAGCCCATCCAGACCCGACGCCTTGCTGGACGGCAGGGCCATTATTGCTTCTTTGACATCCTCCACATCGAAGGGCTGAGTCAAGTATTCACGCTGGCCATGAGGGAGCCATCCCAGCGCGATATCATCCAAGTAACTGGAAATCTCGCCATCACTAGCCGACGGCCTGGTCCCATATAAATTAGTGAAAAATTCAAGAAACACCTTACTAATCTCTGGGGTGGAATGACGAGCAATGGAGTCCTCATCCACCATCTCAACGATATGCTCCTGTCCCTTAGGAAGAGACCGTTTATGTGCCAACGATTGACTGGGTCTACCACCCTCTCCGTAGTAGTGTGCATTAAATCTCTTAGACCTACGCAGTACCTCCTGATCCGCTACCTGATTGTGTTCAGATATCAATTCCCTGATTTGAGCCAGGAGTGTGGACGAGGGACGCTGTTCATACTCACGCTCCAGCTCACTAATCTTGTCAGCTAAACCACTCATCCTATTCCGGAGATCCTTAAATACACCAGCGTGCACCCCGATATATTCCCTCTAATAGTGACTTTAAAGGCCTCCCAAAGTGTGCCCGCACTGTCAACCGAGCCCTCGTTTTCAGTGAAAAAGTTAGTAATGGCAGCACCAATCGTGGCCCGAAACACCAGGTCTAGTATGGAAGACTGCTGCAGCCGCCACTGAAATGGCAGCCTAACACATACAAGCACACTCAGCTCTAGGAGCACGGGAGAATGACCAGAGAGCGTTTTTGCCAGGTGCTTGATAGAGACAGTACAGGGGCAAACCTCCTTGGAGACCAACCAGTAGTCCAGCCTGGACCAGGACCCATGCACCGTGGACACAAATGTACCCTCTCTCCCAGCCAGATTTTGGGACCTCCACACATCCACAAGTCCCTCAGCCTCCATCAGCTCAACCAGCACATGATTAGCCTGTTTCCCCCGCCCCACCGCATCCGCAGAGCGGTCGAGTTGTGGATCCAGACAGACATTTAGATCCCGCCCCATATTACTACAGAGGAAGGGAAGGAGGAAATATGCCTCCAAACATCATTGAAAAATGCCGGATCGTCGATGTTAGGCCCATAGGTATTAACAAATAGAACTGTCGTGCCACCCAATTTGCCCTGAACCAGAAGCACCCTTCCCTGCTCATCAGCCTCAGACTTAAGCAAAGTGAACAGGGTTCCTTTCTTGACCAGGACCAACACACCTCTAGAATAGGAGGAATACGATGCTGCCACACCCACCACAGCCCAACGAGCACCCACATTTTTCTCCGTGTGTTTAGTGAGATGCGTCTCCTGGAGAAACGCTACCTGCACATCGCAACTATCGAGAAACGCTAACACATTACGGATCTTTTGGGGTTGTTAAGCCTGCATACATTCCATGTTATTAATTTAACAGTACCACCTGGACATGCAATTAACCATCATAACTTGCAAGATCCCACGTTGCGAACGTCCTAGATAGGACCAACGTGTTAGCAAATAACCTGCATTTATATTACACAGTGCCTGCCAAAACGCCCCTCTTCCCCCCACCCACTTCTGCACCCCCAACTTGCTAAAGACATCCCAATGAGATAGAAACAAGCCCCCCCATGAGAACATAACCCAGAGAAATAGACGGGGTAAACCCATTAGGGATCACTAGAGTGCATACAACCTCCCAATAGATAGGGAGGTGGCCAAACTTGTCCATTGTGGCAACGTGACAGCACAGTCAGTGTTCAGTGCCCATGAGGCCGCAATCGTCACGAACATCTGCGTTACTCACAAGAACAACGGAGCGTGGGCGAAGATTAAACCTCCTCGGGATAGGATATTTTGCATGATATTGAACGGCTCCAACGAATATCCCACCTCCTACAACAACATCTGAAGCGGTCAGGTGGCGCCATCCAGGCCGCGACCATTCAGTCACAGTTTGCAAACACAGACAGAGACTCACTGCTCCTCTTCATCAGGATCACTAGTGGTTTCACAGCGACACTTTTTCAATGATTTGGCATGTTCCATGGCAGCCCTCGGGTTGTTGAAAATCTTGGAGGGCCCCATCCAGGCCAATCCTCAGGCGGGCAGGGTAGCGCATGGCATACGGGATTTCCTCTGCCAACAGCAGCTTTTTGACTGGTGCAAACTCCCTTCTCGCCGCCTGGACAGCTGTGGTAAAATCTGGGGAAAAAGCCAACACATTCCCCTGATAGTTGATAGAGCCTTTTTCTCGAGTCAAGCGGAGGATTGTGTCCCGATCTCTATAGTTTAGCAGCCGCGCAATGATGGGTCGTGGGGAGCCCCAGGGATCGGGCGAGCCACCAGAGAGCGGTGCGTGCACTCCATGATCAGCATAGAAGACAGATTGTCCACTCCGAAGATATCTTTGAGCATCCCCTCCACGCAGATCTCCATCTTCCCAGTGTTGGTTGACTGCAGCAGGCCAGTGATCCTTAGGTTGTTTCTCCTGGATCTTGCCTCGAAATCCTCATTCTTCGCCTGGATAACAGCCAGAACTTTTTCCATATTCAAGGTTTTATTGGAGACAGTGTGCAGGTCGTCTTCTGCTGTAGAGACACGCTTCTCAACCTCGCCCAGCCTGGTGCCTTGTTTGTCAAGTTTCGCAGCCATATGATCCATACGTAAGTTTAATGCGCTGATCTTTCCATCAATCGACTGTACGCTATGCTGCATCGCCAGGAGCGTAGTCTCCAGAGTGGGGGCCGCGTCTGATGGAGCGTCCAACTCAGAGTCTGAAGTTTGCTTAGGCTGCGATCTGCCCGGCTTGCGCATTTCGAAAGTGAGGCGGGGTTGTGACTTATCAGTTTTGCCCATTGTGACCAGCTCACCTGTAGCGCCAGCTGTCACCATTCAAAGCCACCCAGGCAGGCGTAAATCACTTCACAGTGGGGCGAGTCGCTTTTACACTAATATATATATAATAAAGAAACAAACGACACCACAGCTCTGGGCCGCAGATGCGTCTCTATGTCATCGCAGGCATCAACAGCTACATGCCTCTGCGATAATGGCACAGCGTCAGGACTCACCGCCTCCAGGGCAGCTAGCTGGAGTACACCAGTTCCGAATATAGGTTCCTCCACGAGCTCCGACGCACCTGTCCAGATTCCTCTGCAACAGCAGTAGCCTAGATGTCCAGATGTCTGGCATGAAGTGCACCCCCGCACTCACAATGCTCTGGTCAGAGGCGAGACTCTATCAGGGGAGCCACCACGCGGTCCGGGGCAGCCAGACCCACAGAGCCGCCACACCGCAGGTCGTGCAGACAGAGGGCCGCAAGAGTCCACGGCGGCGACAGCGCCAGGCCGATGAGACAAAGTGAGCCGATAGAGGAGGCCCGCTAGCCTAGGCCACAGCATCCAGGTAGGTACAGAGCAGCACTCGGGCCCCGCAAAACAGCCCCCACAGACGATAGGCACTCACTGTGGATCCGGTGCAGCATGAGCCCAACAGCTTCAGCTGCAACAGCATAGCTCGCCGCGGCCCCAGCACAGCAAGGCAGCGGCGCCGCAGCAGGCCTAGTGCCACTCCAGCCGGGCGGCAGCAGCACGGTCCTGAAGGCCTCCCAGCAGGGGGCAGCTCCCTGGGCCAATCGATCAACCACAGCTCTTTCGCCTTCCCCAAATCTGAGCTCCGGTCAGGCAGCAACACCAGGACCCGCGCGGCCCCTCCCACTTACACACGGACCGCAGCGGCTATCAGGAACAAACGCGGCCCTCAACCGCGAACGGCAGTCGCCATGTCGTTCCTGCGGCTACACCGCATCAATATAATCCAGGGCACATAACTAGCCCAGTGCCACGTTGGATGCAGCTGTCTGCCACGTCATTGAGCAGGATTCTGGGCGGATTGTGGTTCGGCTGGCAGAGCTGCACTAGGGCGCAGCCATCTTGCCGTGAAACACCGTTAGGGACAGCGCACCAGGCAAGTCCACAAATGAAAGCTTTAAAGGCCTGTTATAATCTAGGATAGTGACACCTGAGAACAAATTAAAGTCTGCTCCCCAGGATCCATTGTTCATAAAAGGGCATGTCCCCTGGGCTCACTTGTAAACACACTGTAAGAAAGGGGATGCTCATGCAAGGTACTGGAGACTCGCTAACAGCAGATACTGTAGGTAAGCGTATCGCCTTAGGAACAGGATCACAGAAGCGCATTGAAAACTCAATGGCGCTCCTATAAAGGTATGATGAGGATCAATGGGCGGAGAAGGAAAATTTGCTGCAACATCTCCCTGACACACAGGAGAAAATGGCTAAAGAGATAGTGCAGGAAGTGAAATCATCTCTAGTACCATTATATGCTTCTCTAAAGATGAATGAATGACAATTTGTTGAGCGCGATAGCTACCCTTAGGCGTCCTAGCGCTGCGGACAAAACGGGCATAAAAGACACTTGAGGCTGTCCGGGTTTATTGAAACAGAGAAGTCTTAAGGAGCTTACGGAATGAGAGTATATGAACTTTAGACAAGTTGATAGCAGAATTCATTTTGGGTGGCATGCAGGACTTGGAGTCTCAGGCTTTCGCCCAGAAGTGCAGTAGCATCTTACAGACTTCCCTTTCAAAGGCAAGTACATGCACGGCCTGCCGGTGCATGAGATGCTTGGAAACAATCCAAAAAGATTGAGACACTGCAAAGGTTATTGGGGTTTTACAGCATCGACATCAAAAGCGCGGCTTCAAGCATGTGCTTCAGGAAAAGTGGCGTCGGCATCAAACAGGCTGTAATTTCAACTGCAGCAAAAGCCGTGGCAAAGGTAAAGATGCACAAGGTAGAGGCACCTCCGCCTCCAAGCAGCGACCTCGTAGCACTCCCCCCGCCCATTGGATATCTTCCCCAGTAGCAGGATATAACCTCCAACCAGTGTGTACTTTCTACCAGGCATTGTTTAAAATTTCCTAGCATCACTTCCACCTTTTCACCCCAGACACACTTCACGAAAGAGCACGGCAAACACTTGATGTTGGAAGCTCACCCCTTGGTACAACAAGGGGCAATTGAACAAGTTTCATAGAGTCAAACAGGACACCCAAGAAACATGAGATAAAGGAGCCAATACTAGACCTTTGCATTCTCAACTGGGACATCATAGTACTCTCTACTTCAGAATAAGAACCCTGCAGGATGTCATACCCCTGCTGCAAGTGGGAGACTACATGGCGACCTCCGATCATAAGGATGCCTACCTCCCAATACCTATCCGTCATGCTCACCACCAGTACCTTCGGTAAGATGGGTTCATTTTCAATTCAAAGTTATATCATTTGGTGTTACAAGTTCCCCAATGGTATTGACCAAGTGTTATGGAGGTGCATTTGCAGCTCATGGACATTCATTTGTTTCAGCACTGGCCTACTGGCTTTGTCAGGGTGTCACTACAGTAATAAACAGCCGGATGCTCTTTTACACCATATCGTCACCATAGAAACCAATGGGAACAATAATCATATTCCAAAGTAGTCATTAGATGTATAAGCATTACAGTGTTCCCCAATGACACTGTCAATAAAGCGTTTCCATTCAAAACAACCACAGCCATGTGTCAGAGTCTTTCTTTACTGTCAACAGGGCACAAAATGGCAGCTATAGGACCTATAGACAATGTGTTCCCACACTCCAGACCCCAAAATTTACAGCTCTGTTGGTGCATAAAATGAAGGGAAACCTCTCCTGCGGTTACTGTTTCAATATGCCTCAAAACCTCAAAATAAAGAGTAATCTGGTGGGTTCTGCTGCACCCCCTGCAGCCCCCACAATATGTTGGAACAACAGTGGTGGAGGCCCTGCCGCGATTTGGGCACCACAGAGCAAAAGAAAATATGTAATAAACCCTTTGCAGGACATTATTTTTGGGTGCTCCAGGCAGGGAGCAATGGGTATTTTATTAGCTGGCTGCTCCCGCAGTTGTGCTTGCCTGCGGCCTCATAGCACGTCGTCAGCTTTTCTCATTATTCTCATTTTTATTTTCAATCCTGGGTGCCCGTGCCCACGCGGCACCCAGGTACAGTTCAGTGAAATTAATCGATAGCTCCAACATGGGCTCAACAGCCTAGATTCTCGGTATTTCTAGAAATGTCAGTCCATCCTCACAAGAAGGCACAACTGCACCCAGTTCTGTCCACACATCATCAGTATCAGTAACTACATCCTAGAATATGTGCACTTACAATTCTCAGGCAACGGGGTCTATTTTGAAAATATGTGTAGTTCAAACCTTTATGGATGGTTTAAAAATGATTAATACTTCCTATGCTACCACCTATCCCTTCATGGGAGCTTAACAATACACTAACAGTGCTTATTGGTCCTTCGTTTCATCCCCTTCATTCCTGCCCACTGCCGTTCCTTTCATGGATGGTGGTTTTCCTGGTTGCTTTCCCATCCTTAACTTCTTTACTGCTAGGGCTTAACCCCAAGTGTGAAGCCATTTGTTTTGAATGTTTGGGATAATTCACTTTTAATTCGTAACTTTTTTTCCACAAAAGGTATCAGTGCCAAATTTGCGTCCTTTCCCCCCCAACATCCTTGATATTCTAAAGGTACCCAGGGTTTGCAGATTCCCTAGAAGGAACCGAGATCATAGCCAAAATACAGCTAAATTAATTTTCTTGAGGGGAAAAATGTAAAACATTTTTAAATGGCATCAATGAAAGGTGTTAGGATCACCATCTTTCCAGCTGTCAGAAACAATCATAGTTGTATCAAAAAAACACTTATTCCATCGTTTTTGCATTTTTCTAAGAGGAAGTTCATTTTTACTTTTTTGTGATTTCAGCCTACTTACTTTTTGTGGTGGAAACAGGTGAGGAACCCACGGTTGATATCAGAAAGCTATACATTTCTGAAAAGTGGACAACATTCTGAAGCACGAGCCCTAAAGGTTTTCCTACGGACAATAACAGTTGAAATAAAAAATCGGAAAATGAGTTTAAAAAAACAGCCATTTGTGACCTAATTTTCATCTGTAACTTCCTATCATGATGGCTGATTTACAAAAGCAATATCCTGTCACGTCCAAAAGACCCTACTGGTCGCGGGGGATGTATAGTTTGTAGGTTCTTCAAAACATGTATACCAACTATATAGCAATTCATAGGATAAAATATAAAGAATTAACAAATTGGTAAGACGGAAGCCCATGTATTTTTTTTAATGTGCACAAGATACTGAGTTTCGGAACAGTGGTCAATTGTACACCTCGGCATATGTGGTTCCCCATACTATCGTGCGAGTCAGAGGGCATTCTGCAAAATGTCTTCTTTCTCGCATCCTGCCTGTCATTTGGAAGCCACAAAAGCAGAAAAATCCAATTGGTAATAGCAAATGTTACCACACATCTCCCTATAGAAATGGTACCCCACTTGTGTGGCTGGGCCTAACACCTGTGACACAAAATGCTGGAAAACGTGACCTGAAGATATCCTATTTCACCCAACAAAATCAAGGCTTTTTTTTTTACAATGTGGGTAGCAGTGGAATAAGGGCCTTAGCTCAGCCACCACCCAGGAAAACCTAAAATACCCAGACATATCTAAACATTGGACACCAGGGGTAGTCCAGGTTGATGTGACTTGTGTATGTTTAATGAGTGCCCCCCGCCCCCAGAAGCGCTTGCAAACCTCAAACCTTTTCCACACAGTTCTGAAAGTGAAATTTCCTGATTCTGCAGGGATCCACACATGTCCCACCACCCAACCTTCTACATGTCTTCCACTAAAAATGGTTCCCCACATGTGGATGTGGGCTCAGCACTCATGACAGAAAAAAAGGGCCCAAAACTCACATGGACTGATCACATTTTTCCACTCAGACCCACTCCTTTTTTGCAACTTGAGTAGCTGAGGATTTTGGTCCTGGGCTTGGCTACCACCCAGAGAATCCTACTAAACCCAGACATTTCTGAGAACTAGTCACCTGGGAGAGTCCAAAGTGGTATGACTTGCGTGGATCTCATAACTTTTTTTAATCCAGAAGCCGTTTCAAACCTCAAACTTTGGCTGTTCTGAAATCTGCGGGAATCCACAAATTTCCTACCACCCAGCATTCTCATATGTCTCCCGATAGAAAATGTACCTCTCTTGTCTGGATGGGCCGATTACCTATGAAAGGGAAGGGCCCAAAATACAACATGGACCGATCACATTTTTCCACTCAAAACCAACCCTTTTTTTGCAATTTGAGTACCTGTGCATTTTGGGTCCTAGCTCGGCCAGCACCCACGGAAAACTACCAAACCCAGAATATTGCTATTGCCCTTTCTGGGGTAGGGTATTGCTCGAGGCCAGGTAGGCCACCCCCATCCTTTTGTTTGCTTTGGCGCCATGTTCAAAGCCCTGGTGTTGAGTGGGCTTTCTGTTCCCCTGGGATAAACCCCCAATTTCCATTGCAGAGGAGGCAGAAAGCCTGTAATGCTCCTTTTGAGATGGGTGCAAAAGGAACAATTGATGGACAGAATGCTGCACAATGTCAAACATTCACCCCAGTACAGAGATCTGGGCCTAAATCCACTGTCTTTTTGCTCCCCATGCCATTCTAGTTCAGACCCAGCCATGTGCAAATCAGTCGGTTTCAGCACTCCGTCCATCATCTCCTTGTGTTTGCTTTGTTTGCCCTAACGCCCTGGACTATTCCCATGGGGAACAGGGTCAAGACTGATTTGCATATGGCTGGGTCTGAACTGGAATGGCATGGGAGCAAAAAAACAATGGATTTAGGCCCAGATCTCTGTACTGGGGTGAATGTTTGACATTGTGCAGCATTCTGCCCATCAACTGTTCCATTTGCATTTGTCACGCCCAGTGGGACGGGTATGCCCAGACGTGGGTCCCGTGCTAGCCATGCTACTGGAGTCAAGCTAGCCTGGCTGATAAGGGGTGTTACCCCGAAACCGGTCCCAGGATGCTCGTTTCCGGTCCAGGGAAGACCTGGATTGGCAGTTCGGGCTGGACAGTTTCCATGAGGCACATGGTCAAGACTGATTTGCATATAGGTGGGTCTGAACTGGGGTGGTGAAGTGAGCTAAAGAACGATGGATTTAACCCAGATCTTCCACCAGCAGACGCATTTAAAGCTGCTGCTGTCATCTATCCACATGTTCACTAAACACTACTTTGTGGAGGTTCATGCCTGGCGAGACGCACAGGGCAGACAAACTGTTAATCAATCAAACAGGATTTTTTTTTTAAAAGCGCTCTCAAACGCGACAAAAGTACCACCTGATTTCCCCCTGCTTACACTGGTGATCACTGCAACTGACGGGGCACACTTAGTGTCACGACTATACCACCTATCCTGGACCCTACGCCCAGCGGTTGGAGCGAAAGCACGCTCAGCCTGGGAACGGGACCTGGCCCCCCCACCCTGACTGACAAAGTGTGGACTTACTGCTGTGAGCAAACACGATGCGTATCCAATAATCACCGTCATAAATTATTACATTTTAAGTTTCTGCACCGTGCGTATGTCACACCACATCTTCTAGCCAAAATGGATCCTAACGTGTCACATGCGTGCACAAGATGTGCTGCAGCCTGAGCTGCTTTTTCACATTTAGCCTGGAACTGCCGGCCTATATTGCCATATTGGGGGGAGGTATTTCGGCACTTATCCCTAATGATTGATTGTACGCTGCACCCCGCGCCACTGATGGCCCTGCTGGGGTATGTCCCGCCCCTGCAGAAGGGACTGCAGCGCTTTACGGCAATCGCTCTACTTATTGCAAAGCATCAGGTCTCCATGTGCTGGGGTAGACCCCAACAGTGAAGGTCTGGATTCGAGATCTGATATACTGCGATACCACGAGCGAGATATATGCCACCCTGCAGCCACTGGCCTCGTGTCAGGTTGCGAAAGGGTACACTAACCTTCAGGAGACCAATCCAGCGGGGGTGATGCCTAGAACCCAAAGCCCCCTCGCTCTGCCCTACAAGGGGACGTGTAATACTCCACCCTGCACTGCAGAGCGCAGGGGATAGGGGATAAAGAATAGGGGATAACGGGAAGAAGGCACTGCTGTCTTCCTTCTCAGCGAAACTCTCGTTCCAGGCCCCTCTAGGAAAGTGCGCACAATAGGGTGGTCCCACCGAGTCCTCACAGGGTCTGTAGGAGGGGAAACAACCAACAACAGTCGGATTATAGGCGCATCTACCTTCACTCCTTCCCGCCCTGCTAGTACTCCTCCCACTATCTCTCTAGCCAAGACTCACCAGGTTTTGCACTTCAGGGTCTTGCTCGGAATTGGAGAGAATGGCTTGCAGGAACATGCTGCACTTAGAACTCACATGAAGTCAACGGAAGCGCGGAAAACTCTCTCCTTGAGAGTAGCGCTGAGTCCATCGAAGGTGAGTATCCAAAGTCTGGAAAGAGGGAGTTCGAAGGGGCGTGATCCGTCTCCACGTCTCGAGTCCCATGGGAAGGAATCCTGTATCCCTCCGAAGAACAATAACAGGGCAATTAGTGCCCGACGCAGTAGCCTTCACGGGACCACGGGTGTTCGTAGGCGAGTTCTCACCGGTTCCCACCGTGAGGCTCGAAGGTGCTTGTTAATCCTTCACAAGCAGTCACAAGCGCCGCCGCGGGACCACGGGTGCGGGAGGAGCCAGGACGCACCCGGTTCCAACCGCGAGGCTCGAAGATGCTGTTGGTCCTTTTCAAATATTCACAAGAGCCGCTGCGTGGACCACGGGTGCGGGAGGAGCCAGGACGCACCCGGTTCCAACCGCGAGGCTCGAAGATGCTGTTGGTCCTTTTCAAATATTCACAAGAGCCGCTGCGGGACCACGGGTGCGGGAGGAGCCAGGACGCACCCTGTTCCAACCGCGAGGCTCGAAGATGCTGTTGGTCCTTTTCAAATATTCACAAGAGCCGCTGCGGGACCACGGGTGCGGGAGGAGCCAGGACGCACCCGGTTCCAACCGCGAGGCTCGAAGGTGCTGGGAAAACTGTGCTGCGCAGCGCGCAGTGAACCGGCATTCAGGGCAGGTAAGGATAATCCAGAGACCGCTGGTAGGAATGCGGCCTGAAGGGGCTCTTTCGAACAGTCCGTAGTAACGCTATCAGAGCTCGGGTTGGTACTGACTCTGTATAGTGACAAGCACCGGATCCCCCTAGTGGAGGGCTATATATAGACAGCCTATCCACTTGGAAAGACATCCGATGTCCCTCCCAGGTGCATGCTGGGACGTGTAGTCCGGCTACCGGTTTCTGCGGGACGTGATCATGACACCTCGCGCCCAAAAGATATCTGGCAGCCGCTAAAGGCCTACTTGCTGGCACACCCTCTGGAGCCTGATTGACATTTATTTTATGGGCCAGCATCGGTGGGGTTGGGAGGTGAGGCATTGTCATAAGGTATTCTTTGCTATAGTTGGCGCTGACGATTGGGAAATGCTAGGGGAGCCATACTTATGCCATGAAAAGGGTCGCCTTTGGAACTGCGAAGAGGCTCATGCGGGGGGGGGGTCTCCCTCCGGGCTCGGATATATTTCTTAGTCACCTTCCCTCTTTTGGGCTAATTGTCCTTTGAGCTGCTCTGTATAACATCAACAAATTAAGGATCAAATAACAATCAGACTGAACATACTGTTTTACTGGGACGCTCGTCCTTGACAGTGCTTAATTTGTAAAATGTTAAGTGCCAGGGCTCTGACCAGGAGGCCACTGCAGCTTGCACCACCCATCGCCCTTGTCATCGCTGCCAAAACAACTACTAACCATCTCTCTCGCATGTGAATGCGACAGTTCAGATTATTCCAGGTCCCCAAAGCTAAAGGAATGGCTTGGGAGCAGGTGTGAGCAATTTTAATGTATATTGTATTCCTAAACAGCTGTTGTTCTGCTCATCTCTAAATTAGATGAGCAGCGCCACCATGTGGCAGACTGTTCTAAATATGGTGTTGACAATTAGGTGCTGGTGCCGAGCACCGGAAACCAATTAAGTGCCGGTGCTGAGCACCGGAAAGCACCGGCTCAAATTAAGCACTGGTCCTTGACAATAAGTAAGCACTCTGTACCAATTTCTTCTCTTTTTATTTTGTCGTTTGGGTTAATTTGGATGTTATTGACGTTCAATATTGAGAAAGTTGTACCATGTATTTCAACTGCTATATTAATGTATGTATATATATCGCAAAATCTCAATAAAGAAAAGTAAAAAAAAAAAAACAGGATTTCAAAGCGCAGCTAATCACCCGTGAGGGGATCCAGGCACTGACTGTACTTAGAACATTGTTTTAGACATCACCGGCTGCTGCTCACAAGCTACTGCATTAGGGGAGTGGGTACTGCTTTTTAGTCTATGCACGTTATGTATAGCAGCGTTTGCTGCACGCTGAAAACATAACTTGCCTGTAGCAACTGGTTTGTAGCTTGTAGTGCTGTAGATTCACATTACTCTGCTCACCACCCCCGAATATGAGCAAGCGGTGAGATGTCTGGTACTTATTTATTCAGTCTGTTTTACTTCTATCTTTATGTTTCTTACACCAGTTTTGTAGACAATATAACGCTTCACACCTACACACCTAAAGTGGAAAAACACAGTCGAAGATGGCGTCTTTGCCCTGGCGCCTTGTAGGGTTCAGGGGTGGGGAGGGGGGGAGAGTAAGGTCACCTTGTAGCCAAAACTCCCAGCAAAAGAACCACTAGCAACACCCGAGCCCAACACTAGGTGGCAGGAGTGAGGACAACATGTGATCTACAGCACTACAGGTTTCAAACCAGTTGTTGCAGGTAAGCAACAGTGATTTACTTTGTTTATGGCTTTGTAATCCATTCAGTACATACTCTGGCTCTGTACTACACGTACATTGGGATGTCTTTACTGACCTGTGGCAGAACCTCCCCCCTATTATCTCCATATTTTATTCCCTATTCTAACCCACAAAGTCACTGTTAATGTTTATCTCAAAACCGGTTCTATAATTCGGCTTGTTAATACTAGAACTGCTCACTGTTTGCCCACATTTATTTACATATCTTTTGGATTGTTAATGTACACTTAGCTGGCACTTATGCCACAGTTTCTTTATTTTGCTTTCACATTCTATTTGTACTGTCATTGCATTTATATAGTGCTTGGTTCCCTGATTGTGTGCTGAGGCACATTACTGCACAGGAAGCACTGAAGAGGTGGACTTCAGCCTGACCTGCGTGTTGTGCATATGTGAGCAGAGTGATGCTCGTACCTTGTATTAGGTCTCGGAGCAGCGGTGTGTCATGGCGGGAAGAGAAGCCACAGATAGAACAAATGCTTTAATTATTCATTCATTCTTGAGCCTGATTGAGCAGAACTCCATCAGATCCAACCTCGAGGATTGGAGAAGCAGGCCATGACGTGTGAGGTGAAGGTGATCTTGTTCTATATTTATATATTTGAATTGAACTTTATAACTTTACCTTTTCATTGTAATTACATTAAAAAAACTTACAATCTGCTCTGAATTGGTTACGCTTTGAGGCCAGGATACAGCTTAAAATTGCCTGTATGGCCCATAAAGCGCTACATCACAACACTCCTTCTTACCTGTCCCAGAAACTGATGTTATCCGACGGAAACAGAACTTCCAGAAACACAAGTTCCTTACTACTTAAGCCACAAAAATTAAACAAAAATAAAATCTACAATCGGTCCTCTTCTGAAATGGCCCCCAAAATTTGGAACTCTCTTCCTCCGGAGACCAGGTGCAACCCCTCCTTCTTCAAAAAACAAATTAAACTTCTACTAGCCAACAGATTCCTCTCACATTGAGGTCATACCTCCCTCTCCTCGAGCGTAACACCCGGCTGTGGCTCCATTTATCACGCCGCCCACATCACCAAGATCTGCTCCATCTTGTACGTAAGCCAAACCTTCCACTCAACGCCCTAACACCGATGGGACTCTGCTTTCGGATGACTATATGTGCTTGTCTCTGTTCTTTCTTATATTTTCGGTATATAATTTGCTTATGTAACCTTTGCTGCATGACTTACTTCACTAACTTGGACAGAGCTTATCATGTGTGGCAGTTAGCATCTTCATGGAGTACAGTATAGTAGAGCCCGTGCAGAAATTGCGTGATTGTGTATATCGCAGTGTCTTCCATTTGAGGAGATGTCTCTCGTCTGCGCACAGAAGAACTGCCACTGCTTTTCTGTCTGTCAATCAATCAATAGATTTGTAGAGTGCTCCTTGTCACCCGTGAGGGTATCCAGGTCTGTGAGTTAGGCTTTTTGTGAAATTGTTGATCTATACGTTTCGGCCACTAATTGTTTTGCGCCTGGGGCAGCATTAGGTTTGACAGTTGGGGAAGGTCTGAGGGCTCCGATTGGAGCTCTATAATTTGGCCTCTGCAAGTTGCTCTTAGCTTATAATATAATATATATAAGGCATGCTAGTGTATTTTGCAAGGTACTTCCAGGGCGTATTGTGCATGCTACAGTATCTATCTGTGTGGAGTGTGTAGGTGTGTGTCAGCTTATGACAGTCTGGAGTGGTGTTGGCTGCTGTGTCAATCTCCACAACCATGTCCTACAGCATTGTAATATGATGGGACCAAAAGTTGGCAAACTTGGCTTGTGCGGAATTGTAATATAACAAAGGGTCAAGTATGCAAATTGCACTTGTGCACAATTGTAATATAACAAAGAGTCCGGTATACAAACTGGGCTTGTGCAGAATTGTAATAAAACAAAGGGTCAGGTATGCAAACTGTTCTTGTGTACAATTGTAATATAATAATGGGTCAGGTATGCAAACTGCGCTTGTGCACAGTTGTAATATGACAAAGGGTCATGTATGCAAACTGCACAAATGTAATATAACAAAGGGTCAGGTATGCAAACTGTTCTTGTGTACAATTGTAATATAACAAAGAGTCAGGTATACAAACTGGGCTTGTGCAGAATTGTAATAAAACAAAGGGTCAGGTATGCAAACTGTTCTTGTGTACAATTGTAATATAATAATGGGTCAGGTATGCCAATTGCTCTTGTGCACAATTGTAATATAACAAAGGGTCATGTATGCAAACTGCACAAATGTAATATAACAAAGGGTCAGGTATGCAAACTGTTCTTGTGTACAATTGTAATATAATAATGGGTCAGGTATGCAAACTGCGCTTGTGCACAGTTGTAATATAACAAAGGGTCATGTATGCAAACTGCACAAATGTAATATAACAAAGGGCAAGGTAAGCAAACTGCGCTTGTGCACAACTGTAAGGTAACAAAGGGCCAGGTATGCAAACTGCACTTGTGCACAATTGTAATATAACAAAGGGTCGGGTACCCTCAACCCATCCTCCTGGTAACGCAGAATGAGTGTCTCATTTCACCTTAGGTTGCCCTGCGGCCTAGATGAATCCGGCTAACATGGACTTTAGTGTGCTAACGAAGTTAGTTAGGGATCGCGCAGCTCCTGATAGTGAATGACTGTCTGAGTGAGGGTTTAGCAGGATCCGGCTATCTGCCTCAAGGTGACATGAATCGCTTGGAACAATATATTCAATATACTTTACGGAAGTCCGATTTCCCAGGCGCTCCCCGAAATCACCAAGGCGATCCTCGGGACATGGCGGTCTGCTCTGAAATGGGACAGGAACATTACTCTCAAAGCTCCCCTCTGGACAGGACAGGTACTTACATGACACGGCACAACTCAAGGGGGTCGAGAAATGGGACCTCATCAGGATTACCAAAGTGGGCGACGTTTGGCAAGGGTCCCGCATAAAGTCTTTTTGCGAACTCCAAAAGGAATATTCTCTACACAAATCCTAATACTTCCTCTACTTACAACTGCGACATGCGCTCCACTCCACCGCACCACACCCTTTTGGAGTGCGCACCTGAGTACAGCACACTGGAGACAAAAATCCACATGGGCCCTATGGGTCATGGGGGTATCTCCTGCATATACATGTCCATGGTTAATAATCCCCTCAATTCCCTCCTGGCATCGCTGGGGATCAGGGATAAAGCGCTCCGCCTGCTAAGCTCGTTTCTGTCAGATAGATCTCAAATGGTGGCGCACAATGAATTTGTTTCCCCGGCTTTCTCACTTCCATGTGGAGTTCCTCAGGGTTCGTCGTTGAGCCCCACCCTCTTTAATATGTATGTCACCCCTCTGGCTAAATTAATTAGAAACTTCGGCTTCACTCTGGTGTTGTACGCGGATGACACGCAGATCATTGTGTCAATCATCAGCACGTCAACAGATACTGCGTTTCGCTTTCAAGAATGTATGGGCCACATAGGAAAGTGGATGCAAGACAATTGTTTACAATTAAATTAATCAAAAACGGAAGTGATGCTTTTTGGAAATCTGTCCCTAATTTGGTCAGACAGTTGGTGGCCCGACCACGAGTCCTCTTCCTACACCCTCAAAAAAAGTGAAAAACCTCAGGGTTTTCTTTGATACTAAGCTAACATTCGAAACTCAGGTCAATCACACTACATCTGCATGTTTCTTTATCCTCAAAATAATGAAAAAAGTACTTCCTTTCATTCCATTTGATTTAAGGAAAACAGTGCTCACAGCATGGATTGCATCCAGGCTAGATTATTGCAATGCCTTATTTACCAGTGTGAGCAAGCGCAGCATTCATAAACTTCAGATTGTTCAGAACACTGCAGCTAGAGTCCTGTTTGGGCTCTCTCGCTATGACTCGGTCTCCAGGGCTCTTACACAGTTGCACTGGTTGCCTATAACCAAACGTATTCAATTTAAAGCACTATGTATAGCCTTTAAATCCAGACATGGCCTTGGTCCGTGGCAATTGTCACAATTTTTTTAATCTTACATCCCCGCTAGACCACTTAGGTCTTCAGACTTTGGAAACATGATCATCCCCAAGGGGCAGAAAGTAAAATGGGGAGGGAAAACGTTTTTCCTATACTACCACTAAGCTTTAGAATTCCCTCCCCATAACTCTAAAAAAAGAAACTAATTTGCTTAAATTTAGGAAAGGACTGAAAACCTGGCTGCTTTAAGGTGCTTCCACTGTAACATGTACTATCTCGTAAGCTGAGTGAGCGCCTAGACACCTTCGGGTATATGTAGCGCTATACAAATTTTTCATTTCATTTCGCTTAATGGGCGATGGGCACAGTGGGTGGGTCCCCTCAATGAGCCGGAATGGAGGGATGTGTGCTTGTCTCCTAGAGTGCTGGTAAACCTCTCAAGATTCCGGCTCATTCCACGGAATGACCTGCACATGGCTTATCTTAGGCCTATCTTACACCTGTATGTGTGCAGCGGGAATATGACACTTTACAACGCACGCGTTACAACGCGTGTCATTACAACAAATTTTTACATCGCAAAATCCATTACAACGCATGTTGTTACAAGCACAAAATCCATTACAACGCAATTACTATTCTAACTCCGCCGGAGCGTACTTTGGGGAATGCGTTGTAATGGATTATGCGATGTAATGACATGCGTTGTAATGATTCGCGTTGTAAAACATTCGTTTTAATGACACGCGTTATGTAACGCGTGCGTTGTAAACGATGTTTCCCTGCAGCGGGTCTACAGGTTGACCGCCCTAACATGCAACCATTGCCAGTGGTCAGAGGCCCATCTCTACCATGTAACATGGGATTGCCCCATCATTAGGGGATAGTGGAAGGGGGGGGGGGGTCACTGAGATCACACGGGTAATCAGAGACGCCATGGAGCCCTCCCTGAGAAAGACCGTTTTAATTAGGGCCATTCTGACTACTAGGATAATCACAGTCATTATCCAATAGTCAATGTCTGCAGAGGTTTTTCCCCTTGTATATATTTTCAACGGATTGGTAGCTGATGACCCACAGATATGCACTGCGTATAGTCAGCCAAGTTAAACGAGAAGAGTGTGTCCAGAGCAACAAGGAGTAAACCACAGACCTGCCTTGGAGAAACCCACACATAGTAATGCTGTTTAGGGCAATGCAGTAGGGACAGAGGAGGGACCCACAGGAGTGACCTGGTTACAGACAGCAAGAATAAATGCTCAGTATGGTCCATCCAGGAGTAACAGAGGAGTTGCTTCCAGCATGCAGTAGTTACGGGCAGTCAGAATATATGTATTACGGTGTACACACTAGAGCCATAGAGAAGTGACCCACCAGAGTACCCCGATTACACGAAGCCGAAGTAAAGCGAGGGGACACAAGGATTATCACAGACTCTCCCGTGCAGGGTCTATGGTGTACTACTCAGATCAGTACTACACAGGCAAATGGGTGGCGATGTAGACAGCCCTGGGGGCAGGTACGTGAAGGACAAAGCAGCACTTAGATTGTTCAAAGAAAAAAAAGGTTCTGTGATGTGAGCCTGGAAGGATAGAAAGTGATCCAGTAAATAATTGCAAAGAAACTCTGCTCCGGGGGAGGGACAAACACATGAAGAGGCAGGAAAGCCATTGAATAGGAAGCAAGCAAATGAGATTGACATGAAATTCAACCAATGATAAGCAATGGGCTGGCTCAAAGCTCACTCCAAGTGTTGGTATCGTACACAATAGGTCTCTAGGTGTGACCTTATACATAAAACCTCCCAACAATCTATGGAACTCTCTACTACGATAGAGGGTTGTAGACACGTGGCTGACTTCTTCACAGAAAAAATAGTCAGATCAGAGACAAGATTGATTCTCATCAATGATGACGCCTGAAAAGAAACGAAAAGTGAAGAAAAAGTGGTTGATTTGCACTCCAGAGAGCAAAGGCAAGCACAAAACCATCATCCTATGTCAATGACCCTAAACTGGTTTCCATAGAAACAAATATTAGCCTCCCTATTGGAAGAATCCAGTCTCAATATCATAAGCGTTATGCAAATAAAACTGAGGTTTTAATGGTGGGCAACAACTGCAGTTGTGGGGCCCGTCGTGGTGGTCGGACGTATTGGGAAAGCCGCCTACTTCGAAGCCGGCGATGAAGAGTTTAGGGTTTTGAATAGATGGTAATTTATCATTCGAATCACAAATTATGGCACTGACAGCCTGTTGCTTTGGGATGCTCAGAAGACTTAAGAAAATTCTTTAGTGCTTTTCCCTCTTCATCCAGAGGACGAGTATTCAGGCTCTTATTATTTCTCGCATAGATTATGGTAACATTTTGTACCTTGGTATTGCCAAGGCCTCCAGGAAGAGGCTTCAAATCGTTCAAAATCCTGCAGCTAGACTGCGTGGAAATTTACCTAAAACTCATACGGTATCCAATCAGTTACGGAGCCCGCACTGGTTTACTATAGAGAAACGTATACAGTTTAAGGCACTGTGTGTCACTCTTCCAGCCTTGAACAACACTGGTCCTCCCTCAAATCTCTCCTGCAGACCCATTGCCCTATTAGACCATTCAGATCCTCTGCTCTCAATTTGGCGTTTACACCACGCATTAAATATACTAGACAGGGAGGCCGTTCCTCCTGTTTTCTTGGGCCTAATCTTTTGAACAAAGCTTTCGTCTCAGCTTCGCTCCAACACAAACTTATTGACTTTCCGAAAACACCTCAAGACCTGGTTGTTATAGATGCGGTGGCGGGTGTAGTTTCTCTTTCAGCTTCATATTAGGCACGCTGGAAAGTCCCTTTTTGGGCAGCCATGCGCAGTATAAATCCTTTGTAACACAACACAATTATTATTACGTTTTATAAAGCACTCAGCTACACCAAGGGGTTTCCCGGTGCTAGGACCCAGGTAGAGTAAGTACAGCCCTATATTAAAACAGCCAGGTCTTCAGCCCCTTGCAAAACACAGTGAGAGAGGGACAGTTTTGCAGAGATTCCGGGAGGTCGTTCCAGAGCTTCAGACCGAGGTATGAAAAAGACCGACCACTCCCCCTCATCCAATGAGTGCTCAACAGATAATCTGCACTTTGCACAAGGAGTGATTAGATGACCGAAACAGGCGTACCAGCTGATAAGGCGATACCCGATCTTGGATGTAGCGATGCGCAATACCAGATCTGACCTTGTGCATATAGTACAAGGCTTTGAATTGTATACATTTGTCTACAGTCCACCAATGGAGTTCCCAAAGAAGATGCGATACCAACGCATACTTAGGAAGGCGAAAGAGCAGCCTGGCAGTGGCATTTCAAGCTACCTGAAGGCTCCAGATGACTGCCTTCTTGGCCCCCAAGTATAGAATGTTCCCGTAGTCAATTCTAGACAGGATTAATGCTTGGATCACAGTTTTCTGAGCAGAAAGAGGTGTTATGCCTATGATCTTTCTTATCCACCTCGGAACTGCGAAACAGGTAGAAACTACCTTAACAACCTGCAGCTTCATCGTAAGCTTCTCATTCAGCCAGAAGCCGAGGTTCTTTACCCTAGATGATACATCTGGGAGACTACCTAGAGCCTCAGGCCAATGCAGAGGACCCCATAGTTGGGGATTTTTTCCCATGACCTCAGTCTTCTCGCCGTTGAGCTTAAGTAAATTTGCACCCATCCATGCAGAATCCTGCTCTGGCCTAAGTTCAGGGTTCTGGTGTCACTGCCCTGTGCAGACGACAAAGCAAAGATGATCTGTGTCGTCTGCAAACGAGAACAAAGTTAAGCCACAGCTCTCAATTACCTCCGCAAGTGGGTGAACATAGATGTTGAATAGCATAAGGCTGAATACCAATCCCTGGGGAACGCCGCAGACTAGTGCCCGTGGTTCTGACCTAGCTCTGCCTGAAAAGACCTGGAATAAACGGTCTTCAAGAAACGGAGACATCCAGGCTAATGCAGTGCCCTCCAGGTCCAGTGAATTAAGCCCTTCCAGGAGGATGGAATGGGACGTGGTATCAAAGGCCACACTGAGATCTAATAAAATCAGTGCGGCTGTACCGCCCTCCTCCAGGACACGTCTAAGATGTTCCATGAGCCCTAGAAGAGCGGATTCAGTATTGTGTCCTGCCCGGAAGCCTCACTCAGATGGATGCAAACATTATGATCTTCCACAAAGGTAGTACGCTGCGAATTGACATGCTTTTCCAGGCCCTTCGCTACGATGGACAACACATCCCAACACTACTGTCTCCTTTATCAGGGTTGTGTGCATGACTCCCTAAAAATAGTCATACCAAAGCCCAACTCAAGAAAACTGGTGGTGACATAATTTATTTCTTAACACAGTACAGAAAACACTTGGGATTGAAGACTGCCTGGAATGGTTCTCATCCGGCCTCTGCAGTAGGACACATGGACAACCATCTTCATCCTCAATACACAACTCTGTAAGGACTTCATCAATCCTCCATCTTCACCCCCATCCTCTTTAATCTTTACATGGAGCCTTGAAGTCATCTATTAGTGATATTTTTATTGATTACCACAACATGCTGATAACAATCGGCCTTACATCAGGCAAAATTGCTTGACGCTGTCGCATTTCTTTCAAATGTCTTTATCAAATGAAACTGTGGATGTCTCAATTTAAGCTAAGTCTAAGCCCGTCTAAATGTGTCCTCACGTGACACGGTGACACAAAACCGCTTCTGCTGGGGATCACCCATTACTAGTAAACAAGGCCAAATCCCAGGGATGCGCGACCTGGACAAACACATTGAACATTTGGTGAAAGAAGCACAAGTCCAACTGATGATCAAAAACGAAAGGTAAAAACGTTTATTCCAAATAAAGATTTGAATGTCAGCAAGGCCATGATTTTACCCGAATCAAATGAAAATGCCCTGCTGATCAGATTTCTCAAAGTCAGGCTTCCATCCACTCCACACAGCTGCAGGTCTTGTGGCCGGATCCTCCTGTGAAGGCAACATCACCTCAGCGCTGACGGATCCCAAATGGAAGCTTGATGTCCCTCCAAGCTGCCGTGCATTCCCTCTAAGGCAGTCCAACAACACGCTCATTAATACCTATTTTAGAAACGTGTGGGGGTAGCTTGCTCTTCTACAAGCAAAAGTGCTCTATGTTTGGAAGTCCCTAAAACTATGAATCTCAAAATATTGAACCAGGGCTCTGTGGCACAGACAGTGTAGAGTCCAAGAAACCTTTGCCTTGGCAGAGATGCACAGTGTACGAAAAAGAGACCCGCTCTGTTCCACTTCTGCTTTTATAATATCTTTATCTGTACAATCCAAATTTCTTTCTCATACATTCTCCAGTATATGATGTTACCAATGCATTCCGGATAGCATTCGTCATCAGGAAATTACTTTTTATCCTGCTGCACGGTTTCCTAGGGAAAATTAGAGCAAAGCATTACTTATGTGAAATGTGTTGCAATATGTTAATTCACAACATCTATCATTCTAGTCATCTCAAGAAATCCGTTTTTATTGAGCGTCATAATAATTGACATTAATACAACATGATTCTACACAACAAACCTAAACCATTGTATCATTACTGGAAGGAAATGTCTCTATTTGAATGGTCACCCCCAAGTTTTTGGACTGATGCTGCTGGTTTTTGACTCTGAGTGCGCCTGAGGCCTGCTAACCAGACCTCACTGCCTGTGCCCTCACCCTTAAACTGGTATGTCGAATTGGCTTTTACCCAATTGGCTGAGCTAACTTACCTACAAGTCCCTAGTAAATGATACCCAGGGCATGAAAGTAAGAGAGTTCCCCCAGGGATTGCAGCACTGCTTGTGCCACCCTGGATGGGACACAAGTAAAATGAGACTCCCAGCCCGCCATTTGCAGGCTAAAAGAGCAGTTTTAACTGCTGGCACGACTTTGCCATTTAAAGCAATGGGAAAGCCAGACTTCCCCCTGCTATATGTGCAAGTCACTCCTATAGCAGGCCTATTGAGTCCTAAGACTAGGTGCAACATATTCCATGGGCAGAACATGTAATTTTACATGTTCTGATAGTAAAAAGGCGGTACTGTTGTTTTTACTGTGGAAAAGCGTGGTCACCCAATTGGTGAGTGCAGAGTTCCACTCTGACCTCTCAGCTGTTCTAACTCAGGAACGATGCGACCAAATTGGGTCATCCAAGGTATCAAACAACTCGCTACATTATACCCAACTTGATTCTCAGGCCGACGTTAATGTAATAAGTTGAAGTGTGCAACTTTAGCAGAATTGCCACTTTGTTGCCTCTAGTCCCCAGTGCCCATACTGTCCCCAAGACAGCTTTCTGCCCTCCTGGGGAGACATTTGAATGAATTCCAGGAAAGGATACAATAGGGCCCTGCTCTGAAAGCAGGTGCCACCTCCCTCCTGCAGGAAGCCACACAGGTGTTGGCCCAAAAGGCGAGCTTCAAAGGAGAAGCCGGCTTTGAAGGGCAAATGGGAACACTTGGGAGAGGGCCTGCTCCATTGTTCAGGCAGACAGGATGGCACTAGGGACAGGAGAGGGGAAACCAGTTGCCAAACTGGTTTTCAAGGGGCATGTATCCCCCTTGGTAGCCACACTTCTGTGTTGGGCTAGGGAGAACCACACTCCGGGAGAGAGGTCCTGCCATAATGGGACTGAGCAGAATGGTGCATCCTGGGATGCCAAAATGCCACACTTGTGGTCATCAGGTTGGAGGGAAGCTAGTGGCCCATGGGCTACCAACTGTATCCTGCCTGGAGGGCATTTTCTGAGCATAAGTTGGGCCCCATGGAACCCCGAACTCAGATCGCGAATGGACTGGAAGAAGGTACGAAGGACTGCCCAGTGCACCGTGGAACCAGCAAAGAGCGGCTGCACCAGCATGGCCTGTACCTGCTGAACCTGGTGGCTAGCAAACGAGAGACACTGTGCCTGCTGTGTCCTGCTCAAGGAGAAGCTGTCTCCAGAGCCCAGCCAAAGCCGAGACACTCCAAGGGTCAGTGAGCTGATATGTTCACAGCACAGGAAAACAAAAGCTGAGAAGCCTGCTGGGGAAAGTTGGTAGCCCAAAGGGAGAGGATGTAGACTTACGGCTAGAGCATCAACGCGCAACATCCTGTGATTCTGGGCAAATCACTTCATCTCCCCGTTCCTAACAAAAATGAATGTGTCCATCTGTAACGAAACTGGTGCTCATGTAAAGCGCTCTGATAACGATATCTTCGAGTCTAGTTCGCGCTATATAAAACTCTAAAAATAAAAAAAAGGCTTCAACCTGCCGCCAACAGCCGCCGTGCAGCACCAGTGACCAGGACCTCACACACAAAGTTCCACCCAAATTCGCTGAGCCCTGGACTGTCATCAAAGTGCAGCTGGGACCCCCAGAGGATGAGTTATAGATGCAGGCAGGATTGGCCTATGACCGCGATACTGGCCGACCGGGCTTCTGCCAGCACTGAGAGGTCTTTTTTGGATTTGCTAGAATTTAACTATTTATGGTATAACAAAATGTTCAAGAACATTTGCTTACTTGTAAAAACTTCACACTTTCGGAAGCTGTGGAGATTGCCACTAGTGTAGAAACATCCCAAGAAGATGATGGAACATTGAAGAAACCTGGGAATGAATTGGTTAGTGTTGGAACGAGATGTCTTCTGCATGACTCTGGAGAGTGTGCTTCCTTGCCTTATGTTGATCTCCTGTCACATCACTTGAAAGTAATGAAGGTTTTCTTGATTCCCTACCTCAGTGAACATGATAATTGTGCATGTCCACTGAGGGTCTTCCTGTTTACATGGATTGAGACCCTAGGGTTTGGCTCTGAGGTCGAGGGGCAGGTATAGTGCACCCTCCTTTTACAGAGAATGGCTACTGCCCACTGTACCCAGGCTGTGGTAGACTGACAGTGGTGGCAGCATTATTCTATACTCTGGGTACCTGTACCATTCGGAGGGGCTGCCTACCAGCTCTCTCTTGTTAAAGTCTATCCAGTCTCCCTTACATGTTTTTTTTGCCTCTGTGGTATTTGGGATCTGTGTACTGAGAGCCAGTGGGTTCACTGGGTGAGGATGATGAGCTGTTGTGTTTAATGTGAGCTGAGCTGGTATCTGTTCTGCTGGACATTCCAGCTCCCCGTGCCCCTCCCTATTCTTCGTAGAAGCTTGGTGGGTTGGAGTAGGTACTCGCTCCTATCTGTATTTAGCTAAGACTCCTTCTGCTGGGACAACCCCTTTCCTTTCTGTTGGGTGAAGGTCTGCTGGTTGAAGGCCTCCTGGCCTGGACTTAATTAAAATTAGTCTCTTGGGTTATAGGACAGACATGTACTAAGGGATAAGGAGAGCCCTCTTCACAGGGACTGATCACGCATTGAACATGCAGCAAATATGACACAGGATTGGAGGGTCATTCAGGATGCAAAAGTTGCAGACTCTCTGATTGGATTAGCCTGTCACTAAGGGAATGATAAATGTCTGCCCTCATCAGCTAGTTGGTTGTTCAAGGCTGTTCTCTTTTCTGACAAGGCACCCATAAGGGGTCGCCGAGGAAGCCGAGATGCAGGACTTGAGTCCAGGGGTCGGATTGCCATTCTTTCAGTCCTGGGCATACGGTTTGAACTTGAGAAGGTGTCTCTGTGACGGATTACCGGTAGAAGGAATTTTCCAGCCTCATGGAAGAAGCTGGGACTGCAGCTTGACTAATGAGGCATCAGAGCAGAGACAGAGCTGTCAGAGGCCTGTGAAGGCTACTCTGTCCTTCGAGTTATGAGGAGACTTCAGGCAGCTGCTCAAAAATCGACACTTGCTCTAGGCTTGAATGTAAGCCAACCATCATTGACAATACTACATCTGTGGAAGTTATTCTTGGCAATTAACGGGCAAACCCAAATCCACACTATGGCACAGTGTGCACACTTCCAATTGCGTCTTCGGTGGAGAATTCACCTGTTAATTTCGGAATCCGATCTGAAGACTTTTATCCAACCCTTTGTTTTGCCAATGATTAGTTATTGTAACTGTTCCCTGTCTGGGCTTCCAGAATTAATACTTGCCCTGATGAAGACAGTGTTTCACACTTTGGCATGCTTCGTCTCTGGTTTTAACTCTGAGGGTGCCAACCAGATGGCGTGCATTACTCAGAAGGACCTACATAACACCAAACCCTATCGCTTAGTCTGGTTCCTTATGCAGCTCGGAAACACTACTTTAGAACCTCCAACTTTCAAACTGAAATGCACAATGGCCCAAACCTTCAATGGACGTCAAACTAAAATCTGGAACTCTTTCCTTCCTACTCAATGAGCCACCACTAACCTGGACACTTTTCAGAAACTTCTCTTTCAAAAATAAGCCTTTGAACTCCTGCGGCTTGACAAGACCTGCCTGCCTACCTCGTCCATCCTCATGCGCTCGCATTTGGATGGTGGTAATGCCCTGCTTCATGGCTTACGGGTATCCTACAAGTCGCCGCACATCTCATCCAGGGTATTGAAGAAATATGATCACTTCACCCCTATCCTGAGGATAGTTCACTGGCTCCCCTTGCTTGCCCACACCATCTTCAAAAGGAGTTGCGTTATTTACAAAACAATCACGACCAGCACCCCGCTTATCTTGCAGACAGGCTCACCATCTCTGGTAGATATCAGCACAGCCAGGACACCATCAGTCTACAGACTAACAAGGGGGGAAAAAAGCAAAATACAAGAGAGCTGGCCTTTTCCATCTATGTACCTAGAACCTGTAACAATATCTCATTAACCATCAGGACCTTTGTTCCCTATAGGATGCGAGCGCTGCCTTCCTTTCCACATCGCTTAGTGTCTCTTCCGGAACGCGCACACCTCAAAAGAGACTTCACCAGCCGCTCACGTTTAAAGACAAGTATCTGGTTTTCCAGGAGAATGTGTTATTTTCTCCTTTGCACACATTTTATTTTCCCCTTGAACCAGTCACTTGCAGCAGAATTCCTTTTCTTCTGCTGAAAAATTCGTTTCTATGTATCTCAGATGATGGGGCGATCACCTCCGGATCATCAGAAGGGGTGAGGAGGTGGGGTCCTTTGAAACTGCCAGTACTGATATTAGGAGTGGGATGAGTGACTTGTTTAACTGAAGTTTGCAGTCATAATGAAATATAAACATTTTCTCTTTTGAGTGAGACTTCTGTTCGCACGGGCTTTCGTTTTAAGCATTTTGCCTGCTTTCCTTTTATTAGTAGTGTAGATGACAAATGCCCTGTGGAGATTGTTCACCTTATTAATTTCATTAATGTTGGCTGTAGGTCATAACATTTCTTTTGTATGTCATGCAACTGTAATGTTTTGGAGTGTTGTAATTTGGCAGCATTTAAGTTAAGCATTAGCTGAAGACAGCCTGTATTTAGAGGCTAAATTGTCCGCTTTGTGGAATCCATTTTGTATTTCTGGCAGCCATTTTGGCTGCCATGTGCTACCATGTGCTCGCCATGTGCTCTGTCCTACCTTCCTGTTAACTGCTCTTGAAATCTGCCTAGAGACAAGTTATATTTAGTTCCTCTTGCTTTGCACATGCTCAGTTGAGCTTGCAGCTGTTCCAAGTTTATAAATGTCAGGATGTGTCTACTAAAAGTAGAAACTGTTAGCTCCACCCACTTGTCGACTGTGCATTCTCTGTATGACCTTATATGTGCCTAAACCAGCATTTGTGTTAGTACCGCCTTCATTTGAGCCCCTGTGTGGGTATAAAAGGACCAGGATCCTTCCATTCAGTGTGCTACTTCATGCATTACTGAAGGGTGATGTGTGTGAATGTAGCTCCACCTCATGAGGTTTAATAAACTCTGTCTTTTCTATTTCCAGTTTCTGTGCCAACTTCTTCCTAAGTGTCTGAGGACTCTGTGCAGAGAAGGGAGAACCCCTAAGCACTGGTAGGCCTTGCTGAGGCTCACTACTACAAATTGGCGCCCAACGTGGGGCTCATCAGCGACTCGGATGCCCGAAGGACTGGTCGCGACGAAGGATTGGAATCTCGCTTTTGGACGCGATCGCTGCCTGAGGAGACCTGAGTCTTGGCACCCACGGCGTTTTTCCTTTCTTTCTGATCTGACCATCCCGGCGGCGCCGGTCCTTGACTGAGATCTCTTCTGTTGATTCGCCGTGCAGTGACCATTTGGTCGATTTGAGAACTTGGCAGTTGGAACCTGGACACCATTTGATTGGTAAGAGCCGTTTTGCGGCACTTGCTGTTGGTTTGATGCCTTTGATTGGTAAGGTAGTTTTAGTAACACTTACTGTGGCTTTGTTTGTATGATTGGCCAATTTTGGAATCTGTTTTGTAATTATATATGTATTGCAATACATATAGGCAGGTAATGAGGAGAATTTTCTCTATTTAAAATTGTTTGAACAGCGCAAACGTACGCAGAGTACCTTAAGCGCTACTTTGATTATAATACTGCATATTTTGCACTATTTTTTGGCATGCCTGTTTTCAGCACACTGCGTAGGATGTGTTGCTTTTGTAGTGGTACCAATTTGAGACTTGACTGAGCACAACCAGCCCCCCGGAGGGGACGCCTAATAGGGATATGTATATTAAGTATGGTATTTCTTCTATAATGTACTGCACGTTATGGAATAAATATACTAGTAAAGATCCTGAGTTGCGTTGGCCTATGTATGGGTCATTTGATTTGCGAAAAATTCAGTATGTGGAACAATGTATGTTTAAACGAAAGACTAGGCAAGATATGTTTGATTGTGTGCGAATGTGGGAGAAAGAAGTGCGTGAGCGAATGAAGCGTGAGCAAGCCTTGATTGACAAAGAACAGCGAAAGACCATTTATGCGAAAGCATTAGAGTTAAAAAACAAGGAGATGAGAGAAATTAAAGAGAGGGAAGATAGGGAACGCCATTTACAGGTAACTGGCCAATACGCTGTTAGGCAGCCCCTTTATCCTATCCTTAATAAACCGCAAGATGATTTCTTGTTATTAGATCGTTCTCCACCTCCGTATATTTTTCTTCTTCCGCTCCTCATGAGTCAGATGAGGACTCTTTTTCAGACCAGGACAAAGCTCGAGAAACTCGCATCCATGCTATCTGCTGAGCGTGCATCTGACATTAGATCTACTGCGCGTAAAGCCGTTCAGTAGTACTACCACTGCCTCTGAACTTTTAGATAGTATAAAAGGATGGCAGGAAAGGAGCAAATATATTTTACCGATACATTTGCTGCAGGGGTTATTGAACAATTTAGGAAGTATTCGGTAGAAATGGAGCCCGATGATGTAGCAACTGATTGTAAACAATTACGTGACGGTCTTTTGTCTTCTCCCAGGTGGCTGACACGATCAGACGCTTGGTTAAACTGCGTGTTGAAGCAGCCCGCTTGCGAGAGGAGAAAAAGGCAGCAGAAACAGCTGCACTAGCATCTCAGATCAGCATGGCACGTAACTTCTACTCCTGAAACAGATAAGAATGTTGTAATTCATGTGAAACCCATGCGGAAGCGCGCACTTTATATGTTCCTCCTAAAGGAACGGGTACAGAGGATGATAAGACTTCTCTTAATGCAAAAGGGTACTTTATTTATAATTGGGTTTACACTCCTTGGAATAGAGCAGATGTTATGGCCCTTAAAAATGCATTGCCTGATCCGCGAAAGAATCCAGCAGCCTTTTATGAGGAAGTTGAGGGTGCAATCAGCTCTTGTACTATGACTTTGTCGGATATTGATTTGTTTTTTGATTAATATTACCACCTGATATGTGGAGAACTGTGCGCAAAATAGATGATAATGCGACATTTGGAGCATTGTGGAAAGATTTAGAGCGGTTAGATGAAGATAGAGAACCTGCACAGAAACCGTGTCAGTTAATTTTAAATCTTCCGGCAGCTATATTAGTTAAGTTAAAGACGATCATTCCCCCTAAAAAGATAGATTGGACAGTGCTAGCGTCTTTGCAAGCAAAAGGTAGATGAATCAGTTTCTGACTTCTTCACACGCTTTGAAGAAGCATTTCTACGATTTTAGTGGCCAGTCATTGACAGATGACACGGTAGGCATCTGTTTGTCGATAAATATGTCGCAAACCTTTTGCCAGGAATAGCTAGTCGCTTAAAGGCCAGTGAGAGTTCATGGACTACATCTTCTCGGTTTCTCTTTAACTATGGCCCAGTATTATGAGCGGCAAGAATTAGAAGCCAAAGGTAATGAGGACAAAAAGTCTAAGGAGTTGAAAACAAAGGTTATGTTGGCTCAAGCTTATGGTCCGCCTTCTAGAGATAATGATAGAGGTGGACGTGGATCTTATGGTTCGTCCTTTCCTTCCTCTGCCCGTTCGAATTTGTCTGTTGATCAGTGTGCGTACTGCAAAAATTTGGACATTGGCTTTCTGATTGTCCAGTGCTGCGTGCTCAGCAGAATCTACGTGGTCGGGGACAAATGAGAAATCGTTCAGGATATCAAGGGCCTAGAGGAACGCGAATGATCGTGCTCGGTTTGATGCTAATACACGTGGGCAGAATGGGTTTAACACTTTTGATAGAAGGAACCAATATCAAATGTCTGACTATGTGCCCTCTGATTTTCAAGATTCTGCTTATGCATAGGATTGCCTAGGACGGGGTAAGGAATCAGTTGAAGTTCCAGTAGATCAGAGGGGTCCCTATGTTACAGCACATGTTTTGGGTTCTACTGATCAGTTTCTGGTTGATACAGGAGCTACTCGTAGCGCCTTGTCTAAACAATTGGTTCCAAGGGCTCCCTGTCTGGCTTAACCATTACATCGATAGGTTTCGATGGAACACCTTCCCTTAGCCCATTGTCACAACCACTTGCATTTGATATTGATAAGTTTACTGCTCCATGTCCGTTTTTGCTTTCTCCAAACACACCAGACAATATTGTGGGTCTTGATATGCTTAAATATTTTAGGGCTACGATAAGGAGTACGGGTTATTTTGAATGACAACTACCCTATGATTGAGAGATCTTGTATTGTTAAAGAGGACATTGCACTAGCCTCACTCCCTAGTACTTTGTGGGCTACTTCGGACACTGATGTAGGACAAATGGTTATTCCACCAGTACATATTAGTGTTAAGGAGGGCGCTTTATTGCCAAGACTGCCTCAGTATAAAATTTCTCAAGAAGGAGAAGAAGCACTCACACGTATTGTACATGATTTAATTAAGGTGGGGGTTGTGGAAGAAGTTCCTTACAATGTCTGCAATAGTCCGATTCTTCCCATTTTGAAAAAGATACTGACACTAGGATCTATAGATTTATCATCGATTTGAGAGAAGTCAACAAGATTGTAGTACCACAGTACCCTGTAGTATCTGACATAACGACATTGCTTACCTTGGTCCCTCCAACAGCAACTACATTTTCTGTAATTGATCTGAAGAACGCTTTCTTCTCGATTCCTATTCATCCTGATAGCCGATATTTGTTCGGTTTCACTTTGAATAATAGATCACTGCAGATTTTGTAGAGTTCCTCAAGGCTATACTGAGAGTCCTAGTATTTACAGTCAAGCATTGAAGAGACAGCTTGATTCCTTTACCTTGTCTAAAGAGTGGCTCTCATACAATATGTCGATGACATCTTGTTGGCAGCTGATACACCTGAGCAGTGTGAGAAATGCACTTTGTCTTTGCTTTCTTTTCTTGCTACACACCACCATAAAGTATCACGAAAGAAATTGCAATATTGTAGACCGAAGGTGACCTATTTAGGACACCTTCTGTCTAAGGAGGGCCGTGCACTGACACCAGATCGCATTCAAGCAATTTTAGACACCCCAGTACCTTCCACGCAGAAAGATGTCCGTGCATTCATTGGTCTGACTTCGTTTTGCAGGCAATGGATATTGGGTTTTTCACACATTGTTAAACCCTTGCTAGCACTTTTGACTAAAAACACTCGATCCCCCTTCCATGGACAGATGAATGTCAAAATGCTTTTTGTCAGTTGAGACAAGCTCTTTGCTCTGCACCAGTGTTAGGCACACCAGATTATACTAAGGCTTTTACACTCTATGTACATGAGAAAGAAGGATGTGCATTGTCAGTTTTAGTACAGACACACGGGGACAAACAGCGTCCTTGCGCATACCTTTCTGCAGTTCTTGACCCTGTTGCTCGTGCATTACCTGGGTGCTTCGTTCAGTTGCAGCGACGGCTGTGTCCATACGTCAGAGGGAAGGGATAGTTTTGTCACACAAACTGTTGGTGCTAGTACCCCATGCAGTAGATGCCCTTTTGAATCAGACTAAGACTCAGCACTTAACTAGTGCTCGTTTGACAGGATACTAATTGACACTGCTAGCACCTCATATTACCTTGAAGAGATGTGCGACACTGAACCCCGCCACTTTGTTGCCATATCCTGCGACTCAGTCTCAGTCAAAGGAGCCTCACGATTGTATATTCGTTACTGAGGAACAGACAAAGGGTCGCATCGATTTGCAAGATACGCCCCTTCCAGATGTAGATGGGGAACTGTGGGTTGATGGGTCCTGTTTGAAGTTACCAGATGGCACGACTTCAGCTGCTTATGCAATTACCACGCTTGAGACAGTAGTGGAAACAGCTCGCATACCTCAGAAGTCAGCTCAAGCAGCTGAACTAATAGCTTTGACACGAGCGTGTGAGCTTAGCACTGACTTGTGTGTGAACATTTACACGGATAGCCGCTATGCTTTTGGAGTGGTTCATGATTTTGGCCTACTCTGGAAGGAAAGAGGCTTTCTTACATCCCATGGGATGCAGATAATGCACGGAGAGTTAGTGCATAATCTCTTGACTGCACTTACATACCCAAAGAGAGTTGCTATTATGAAGTGTAGCGCACACAAGAAAGTGACTGACAAAATAGGACAAGGCAATGCCTTTGCAGACCGCGTAGCCCGTGAGACTGCGATGCAGCGAAGCACTACACCCATGTATCGTAGTGAAATCACAAGCTGAGCGTTGGCATGATGCTAGAGAGGAAGTATTGGATATACAGAGATCTGCTTCTGTGGAAGAGCTTGAGCAATGGTCTAAAGAAGGAATATTAGATGATGAGGGTTGTTGGCGTAACAAAGAAATGAATAAGTGGAAATTGCCTGCGGCCTATTTACAACCTATGGTTCAAATGGCACATGGGCTGGCACATGTTGGAGCTCTAGCAATAACTAAATTGCTTACACAAGTTTGGGAGCATCCTGAAATTGCTAGCACAGCCAAAAGGGTAGTACAGTCCTGTTTGATCTGTTGGCAGTATAATCCTGGAAAAGGGACACGAACTCCTACAGGAGGGTTTGCTACACCAACCGCACCTTTTGAAGTTTTGCAGATGGATTACATCCAACTCGAACGCTGCAATAATCTGAAATATGTCCTAGTGGTGGTATGTGCCTTTAGCAAATGGATAGAGGCATACCCTACGAAGGATAATACTGCTCTCACCACAGCAAAGGTGCTTCTAAAGGAGTTTTCCCTAGATACGGTGTTTGCAAACTTTTGTGGAGTGACAATGGACCTCATTTTATTGGGCAAGTTGTTGAGCATGTCCTGAAAGGATTAGGGATCAAACAGAAATTCCATACAGTTTTCCACCCGCAATCAGCAGGATTGGTGGAAAGGTATAACGCTACTTTAAAATCAAAGTTGGCGAAAATACTGGCTTCCACGTCCCTAAAGTGGCCAGATGCACTACCTTTGGCATTACTATCCATAAGATCGGTGCCACATTCACGATCAGGTCTTACCCCCTATGAGGTGGTGTTTGGGAGACCGATGAACATTTGGGGAATTCCTAAGCCACGCCCCATACATGATGTTCCTTGTGTTCTGATGAATGATTATTTGGCACAGTTAACTGACAGTTTGATTTCTATTCATCAACAGGTTCGAGAAGCTCTTCCTGACAGATCTACAGGTGAGGCCCACGAACTCCGTCCTGGTGACCATGTAATGGTCAAGGTCTTCGACAGATCGAACAGCTTGGAGCCAAGGTGGCGAGGACCAGAGCAGGTGCTCCTTGCGACAAGGACAGCAGTTCGAGTGACAAACAGAAAGAATTGGATCCACAGCACACACTGCAAACGTGTGTCGCCTGCCTTGGTGGAACCTGCTGTGTTGACCGACCATCGAGAGATTCTGGAGACGGAGAAAAGCCAAGCTATCTCGCCTGACGAATCTGCGGAAGTCTTCCCGGACCACACGATCACTGGAGTATCCAGATATCAATTGAGACCGAGGAAAGAATCTGCAGTTTTAAAAAGACTGGTTGAGCTACCGCCCTGGGTTAGTGAAACGGAGAGCCATTGTGGCAAGGGGAGGGGATCAGCCCTGTATTAGTGTAGTGACACCCGCTTTGGCCCATGGTGAAGAAATTAGCGGCTGCCCAGGGAGAAGAGCTCCAACGACTGTTTTCAACAAGTTTTCAGAAAAATCAATCATTACTGCTGCTAAAATGACTAACAAAAGAGTCATTTGTGCTGTAGGGTTTGTTGTTGCTATGGTGGCTATGGCAGCAATTACATGGTACATCGAGAAGGTGGCTCCTGTTCGACAGCTTTTTGTTGCCACTACGCCAGTACCCGTGGAACACCACTACTTTACTCTTCCTTACCATGAGCAAAAGCATCTACAATCTTATCTAAACAATACTTTTATCCAGATGTTGCACCATACTCACAATGCTACAAATACTACCAACTGTTGGGTGTGTGGGATGATACCTGCACATCAAAAGAAAGGAGGAACACCTTTTATTCCTCTTCCATTTTCTCACAATGGTTCTTGTCAAGCTTGGTATGCGCTCTTGTTTGCATATGGAAAGCCTTCAGTAGGTGGGATTATTTTTCAACTTAATAAAGTATGTTATCAAAATAAAGAAGGTTATCCACAAGCCAAAGGGACTAAATGGGAATGGGAAGAGTATCAACCGGACAATATTTCAACACCATATGTTTTCACAAATGTGAGAATAATAAAGAACATTGGACCTTTTGTGATTTCTGTGACAAAAGCTAAAGCAGATTTGTGTATTTGTAGTGTTGGAAGAATTCCAGTGGGGAGGAGCGAGTGTACTGTAATCCTGACCATTGAAGGTGCCAATAAGAGCACTTTCACAGCCTCGCATAACACGTATTTTGTGTGTGGAAATAACGGATATTATCAATTACCTGTTGGGTGGTCAGGAATCTGTTATGTATCTTTTCTGTTGCCCCCTGTGTTTCTGGCACCTGCATTGTATCACCGTGATTTTAAACTGTACAATGACATTTCCAAAAACAGAAATAAGAGGACAATAAGTATGGATGAAGTTGACCAAACCGACACTACCCTACAACAATATGTTGATTTCAACTTGGGCTTATTTTTCTTTGTGGGTGCTGCATTAAACAGCAGGAAAATCCGACGACTAACTCGTGTTGTGGAAGCTGTTACCAATCAGACAGCTATGGCACTTGGGAACATTACAGAGGAACTACAGATTGCAAGATTGTAGCACTCCAGAATAGGATGGTGCTAGACGTAATTTTGGCTGATCGAGGTGGTGCATGTCGCATCATCGGTAGCAGCTGTTGTGTATTCATACCAGATCACTCACCTTCAGTATATGACGCAATATCAAAATTGCAAAAGATTGCTGCAGAAATTCATCCAGAGACTGGAACTTGGACTTTTGCTGGATGGTTTTGGACTCTTGTTTCTGCTTGGGGCTGGAAGCTACTGACTATCCTGTGTGTAATAATTACAATATTTTTTACATGCTGCGTATGTATCCAATGTGGTCCAATGCTTTGCTCCATTTGCATCTCTGCTTGTATACCTGCCAGAGGGAACATTGCTGAAACAAAGGCCCAACAAATGTTGAATAAAGAGGTGGCCGAAATAATGTTAATAGATGTACGGGATGAATATCTAGATTACCCCAGATAAACGAATGTCTTCAGCCAATGCTGAAAGGGTCGTCTGTTGTAATTTGGCAGCATTTAAGTTAAGCATTAGCTGAAGACAGCCTGTATTTAGAGGCTAAATTGTCCGCTTTGTGGAATCCATTTTGTATTTCTGGCAGCCATTTTGGCTGCCATGTGCTACCATGTGCTCGCCATGTGCTCTGTCCTACCTTCCTGTTAACTGCTCTTGAAATCTGCCTAGAGACAAGTTATATTTAGTTCCTCTTGCTTTGCACATGCTCAGTTGAGCTTGCAGCTGTTCCGAGTTTATAAATGTCAGGATGTGTCTACTAAAAGTAGAAACTGTTAGCTCCACCCACTTGTCGACTGTGCATTCTCTGTATGACCTTATATGTGCCTAAAACCAGCATTTGTGTTAGTACCGCCTTCATTTGAGCCCCTGTGTGGGTATAAAAGGACCAGGATCCTTCCATTCAGTGTGCTACTTCATGCATTACTGAAGGGTGATGTGTGTGAATGTAGCTCCACCTCATGAGGTTTAATAAACTCTGTCTTTTCTATTTCCAGTTTCTGTCCAACTTCTTCCTAAGTGTCTGAGGACTCTGTGCAGAGAAGGGAGAACCCCTAAGCACTGGTAGGCCTTGCTGAGGCTCACTACTACAGGAGGATGTCTCTCTGGACTCATTTTGCATTATCTGTGTGTGTGTAATATTTTAGAGGAAGACATCTCCCTCTTAAGTACCCTTCCTTTCCTATTTTGGTTCCTGTGTATTAGTTTAAATCAACGTTGGGGTACATGCAGTGCCTAATTTGTAAAAAGATAAGTGCCACGGCTCTCATCAGGAGGCCACTGCAGCTTGCACCACCTACAGTCCCTGCCATCGCTGCCAATGACAGTTTCAAAACAACTACTAATCATCACACTGCTACAAGTGTGACAATTCAGACTATTCAAGGCCCGCAAAGTTATTAGAATGGCTTGGGTGGCAGGTATTACACATTTTTCACATATATTGAATTAATAAACAACTGTTGTTGTGCTTATCTCTAAATTAAACAGACACCGCCACCATGTGGCAGACTGTCATAAGTGCTGGTGTTGACAATTAAGTGCCAGTACCGAGCACCAGAAACCATCGGCTCAAATTAAGCACTGGGTGCATGTAGTTAAACAAGCACCCAACATGCCAGAGCTTCCCTATACTCCCTCACACTTCTGTTCCCCTCCAGCACGTGAAAGTAGACTTAGGATGACATTTTCACTATATGAATATCAAAAATATCCCAATAGTCCCTTTTCGTCTCTCCCCATTCCTTCTCTCTTAGCATTCAGAGGTGTGCCCTCAGCACTGTACAAACAACAAACATGCTATAGTCGTATCTATTTACCATCTCCCCTTTTTCCTGTTAGCTTTTTCACTCTTTCTTTCTTGTTTCTGTTCTATCATAGCGCTATGAAACAGTCTGAGGTAGGTGTAACAGCTATACAAGCAACTACCAATTTATATCACGTAATGATGAGGCCATAAGCGGGTACCTTTAACATAACTGATGTAAGAACTATGCTCTTGGCCACCTCTTCACGCACAGACAGAAGCTTCTGAGTCCGGCCATTTCCATATCCATGGGGCTTGGGTGCCATGGCCAATCTGTGGTTATAGTGTTAGGATTCCCAGAGATTGGAATCCCTTGGATTTCTGCTTGGTAATAACTTTGCCACAATTTGAGAAATCTTAACGAAGCTTTGCAGACCTATTGCTTTTTCTACATTGGCTGACGATGCAAAGTTTTGTGGTGATTCTTTGAGAGGGTGCAAAGAAAAAGGGGTATCCCAAAACAGGTTTTCCCCAATGCATTTTCCATAGACCTTTGTAGACATACCTACAAAATGGCTGAACGGATTTTCTTGAAATTTGCAGAGTATATAGATTATGGCGCGGAAAGGATCATTTTTGCGAATCCATGAAATTTCGTTCAGTAGTTTTGTCGTACTAAGGGACAAAAATGCAGTGATATATTGGGCCGCTTTATACCGCTGTAATTTTGCAGTATATCGCAGTACATGCCCATGAACACAGGATGGGTCTAGGAGGTACCGTCATCAAATGGTTTGCTTCCTTCCTCCAGAACCGCACCCAGAGATTCTTAATCAACAGCAACCTATCTGCTCCTTCCCCGATATCAATCGGTGTCCCTCAAGGCTCTACTCTGTCCCCTACCCTCTTCAATCTCTACCTTGAACCCTTAGCTGAAATTCTTCGCACGGCCAACATCTCCTTCCACATGTATGCCGATGATACTCAGATATACATCAAAATCTCCTCTCTGGAGGAGATTATCCACCTGAACGACGCCCTGAAACTGACTGTTCAATGGCTCGCCAATAACCAGCTCAAACTGAATGCCCAAAAAACGGAGTTCCTCCTCATCTCCCCCCCTAATAACTCTAATGACATCCGGGAATGGATTAACTCGATCACAGCACTCAACTGCACACATACCATAGTGGATTCTGCCAAATCTCTCGGTATAACCTTGGACAGCAACCTGAATATGTGCGAACACATCAACTCGATGGCCAAAACGGCCAGGTTCCATCTGAGCTACTTGAGCAAACTAAAACCCTTCCTTGAAACTGCCGACCTAAAAACCGCAGTTCAGGCGTTAGTTATCTCCAGAATTGAATACGGCTGCTCTACCCTATCTGGCCTACCAAAGATTTCCATGGCCCCTCTAAAAGCTTGCCTCAACGCAGCAGCTAGACTCTTGTCTAGCTCAAGAAAATTTGACCACATTTCACCACATCTGAAGGCCTTGAACTGGCTTCCTCTCGAGGCTAGAATACAGCTCAAGCTGGCCTGCATCACACACAAAGCCCTGTACACGAACTCCCCGGCATACCTCGCCCAGAAAATTGTGGTATCTGGGAAACTCAGAAACTCCCGGTCCGCCAGAGACCTCGTGCTCCAGCCACCCCGCTTCCGCAAGGAAAAAACTTATAACCGAGCGTTCTCTGGGGCTGCCCCAAGAATCTGGAACTCGCTACCATCCTCCATCAGAAGAATACCTTCTCTGTCAATCTTCAAAAAGGAAGCTAAAACCTTCCTAATGAGCAAATTCCTCCAATAACTCACCTTGATCGCACATACCGCCTTTTATCATGACTTTTGTTTCTGTGCATAATCTCCTGTACTGCTTGGCACTCTCTGTGTACCAATTCTCACTCCTTCAAATGTTCTGCCTGGTTCTCTCTGCCTTTTGCTACCTTTTGTCCCCCCGTATACAATTGCTGGTTTTTCCCTTTTTATCGCTTAAATGTCGCTCGCTGACTTTGGTTCTGCACTGATTATTGTATATAACTCTGGCTGTTGTCCTATTGTGTTCAATTCCCTAACCCCCATTCCTTGCCTTTTGCCTAATGCTGTACGTAACGTGTTTATCCCAGTAAAGCGCTCTGATACCCTAACGGGTCAGGTTCGTGCTCTATAAAACCTCAAATAAAATAAAATAAATGACAAAACACAATTTTTTTGGCTAATGACTGCCTTTACAAAATGAAAAGGCAGCCAATTGGTTACAGCAGACTTTGGCTGTGTTGTGGGTTTTACTGTGAAAGCAAGATTAATAATGGTTTACAAATGTTTGTAAAGTCATGAGGCAATTTAGGAAACTGTTTAGAGGTATGTAAAATTATTTTTATTGCTTTATATATTTTTTAAAACGTTTTCGGAGTACTGTGATACTTTTGTAATGTACAGACACAAGTAGAGGGACTCTAATATATGCCACTCCACTCTATGCCAATGCATTCTATACCACTGCATTCTACGCAACTGCACTGTACGCCACAGAACTCTATGCCACTGAACTGTACACCACTGCAGTCTACACTACTGCACTGTATGTTACTGCAGTCTGCGCCACCCCACACTGCACCACTGTACTCAACCGCAATCTATGCTACTGTACTCTGCGCCACTTTATTCTGCACCACTCTACGCCATTGCACTCTATGCCAATGCACTCTACTCTAGGTCACTGCACTTTACGCCATTGTACTCTACTTTGCAACACTCTACTTTAGGTCACTCCACTATGTGCCAATGCACATTACACCACTCTACTGTATGCCATGCCACTCCACGCAGTGGCACTGTACCCCACACAATGCCACTGTACTTTCACGGCATTCTACTCCAAAACACTCCAAGCCACTCAATACCACTCCACTTCACACCACTGGATGCCACTGCACTGTATGTCACTCTACTATGCACCACTGCACTGCACGCCACTCTATTCCATGCCACTGATCTCAACCCGACCTTCACTCTACGCTACTTAACTCTTTGCCACTCTACTCCACGACACTGCACTCTACCCCACTTCACTCTACCCTGCTCTACTGTATGCCACTCTACTCCACTCCACTCTACACCACTGTACTCTACTCTCACCACTTCACTCTACGCCCCTCTACTGTACGCCACTCTAATCTACACAATGCTACAGCACTTTACTCTATGCCACTCTACTCTATGCCACTGTAAGCCACTGTACTTCACTCTATTTTATGGCACTGATCTACACTGTACTCTACCCCACTCTACACTACTACACTCTACACCATGGCACTCTACTCGCACCACTGCGCTCTATACCGCGCTACTGAACGTAATGTGTCTATGCCACTGTATTGTACCCCACTTCACTCTACACAATTCTACTCCACTGCACTCTGACACTGTACTCTACTCTGCACCAATCTATGCAACCGCACTCTGCCACTGTACCTGATGCCATTCTACTGTATGCCACTCTACTCTATCCCCCTTCACTCAATGACACTCTACCCCACTTTACACCACTCTACCACACTCTACTCTGCACCACTTTAATCTACGCACAGCACTCTACGCCACTGTAATCTACTCTGCATCACTGTATTGTACTCTTCCCTATTTCAATCTACACCACTCTACTCTATGCCCCTCTACTCTAGGAAACTCTACTCTGTCACTGTACTGTACTCCACTCCACCCAACTTCACTCAACCCCACTGTACTCTACACCTCTTCACTCTACCACACTTCACTCCACCACACTTCACTCCACCCAACTTCACTCTATACTACCCAACGCTACTCTACCTCGCTCTACTCTACCCCACTCTACTCTACCCACTGTACTGTACCCCACTGCACTCTATCCTATTTCACTGTATGACCCCTCTACTCTACCCCACTTCACTTCACTCTACTCCACTTCACTTTACGCTACTCTACTCTATGCCACTTTTCCCCACTTCACGCTACCCCACTTCGCTCTACACCACTCTACGCTACCCACGCTACTCTACCTTTCTCTACTCTACCCATTGTACTGTATCCCACTGCACTCTATCCCACTACACTGTATGCCATTCTACTCTAACCCACTTCACCCTACTCCACTTCACTCTACGTGACTCTACTCTATGCCACTTTACCCCACTTCACTCTACCCTGCATCGCTGTATGCCACCCTACTCTGTGCCACTATACTATATGCCACTATACTATATGCCATTGTACTCCATTGTATTGTATTGTAATTTATTTATATAGCGCTTACTACCCCTGATGAGGTGTTATAGCTCTTTTTCGGCGAGTAGCACGCTACTTCGGAACCCATAAAGTATTAGTGGTGAATTAGTATAGTGAAATATGAATGCCACTCCAAGCCACTCTACTCCACTTCACTCTATGCCACTCTACTCCAAGCCACTTCACACCACTCTATGCCACTGCTCTGTACGTCGCTGCACTCTGCGCCACTCTACTCTGCACCACTGTACTGTATGCCACTGCACTCTACCCCACTGCACTCTATGGCATTGCACTGTACACCACTGTACTGTATTCAGCTGCACTCTGGTCTAGTCTGCACCACTCATCTCCACTGCACTCTACCCCAGTGCACTATAAGCCACTGTACTCTATGCTGCCTCACTCTACACTACGCTAATGCACTCTACGCCTCTGTACTCTCATCTGCATCACTCCATGCCACTGCACTTTATGCTACTATATGCCACTGTGTGCCACACAGTCACTCTACTCCACCCCACTCTATGCCATACCACTCCACTGTACACCACTGCATGAGAAATTATCGAGAAAGTACTGCAGTAATATTCAAATGTAAAAAAATATATATGAAAGATTTAATACCAAATCAAACAACATTATATAATTAGAAACTCATTTTTCCAAACCCAGAAAACATAGAAATTCAATGAAAAAAACAAAGGTTGAGGATACGTTATAGTTAGGAAATGTTTATTTATTATTTCTATAGAAAAACAACCTAAACTACACAAACCTTAAAAATGTTAAAGTTATAGTTATACCATAAAGTTATAATTTCCGTGCCAAACAAGACTTTCTACAACTCATGCACCTTCGTACAGTGTTGTAAACTCAATAGACAGACTGATTCAACTATAACTTGGCCCTCTATCATGCACAGTGTTCTTATAAATGATGTAATTTGAGATGGCATGAGTGTTGTTATGAATGCTATCATTTAACATGGTATAAGTGATGTAATATGAAAGGGTATAAGTAGTGGAGAAGGAACGAGTTATAGTTTTTTTTTTCTGAGTTTTATATAACGCAAACTTGACCCGAAGGTATCCGGTATCAGAGCGCTTTACATGAGCACCAGTTGCGTTACCCAAGGACACATTCATTTTTGTTGGGCACTGGGAGATTAAGTGATTTGCCCTGAATCACAGGATGTCGAGCATCATTGCCGAGATACGAACTCAGTTCCCCAGATTTGAGATCGACTGCCGTAGCAATTAGGCCACATCCTCTCTCCAGTTGATTTAGTCTGTCTATCACCAATCTGTAGTTATAGTTAGGATTCCCAGGTATAGGAATTCCTCGGAATTCTGGTTGCTATCTTTGCAGATCTATCCTTCCTTCTACATTGGCGGATGATGCAAAGTTTGAAGAAGATGGACTTTCGGCCGGGTGGACGTGATTCACCTCGGCTCCCGGTCGGCGTCAGTGTTCCGAGCGCATAAGCGCCCTTAAAACTCGCCAAACTTGCCTCAGAGGCTGCAAAAATGCTACCGATCCAGTAGGGGCTGAATGAGTGACACGCATACTGAGATAAGACCTTTTTTGAGCATCGCCGGGGCTCCGAGAGATCAGCAGCGGAACGGCACAAAATGGCGACCGCCGCACTCGGAGGGAGGAAGAGCCGCTGATACCTATACGCCTCGTCGGACCGGACTGGGAGGTTTTGTGGCGGTTGCACTCCCATCGTGATCCCTGAATGAGCGGTGAGCGGGACGCTGCATACCGCGACCGGAGGAGCTCGGTCGGGACCCTCGTTGCGGACACTTGGTCCCCTGGAAGGCGCAATTCCTACATCCGGTGAGGCGGGGGCGCACTTAGATGACCGGGTGTGGTTAAAGGGCAGCGGGAGCAATTTCAGTACCGGACAGCCAGACACCGGCTAGAAAACGGCAGCGAACCGGAGCCGTGCCTGACCCTAAAATGGCGGCTGGCACTCAGCAGAAGACCGAATAAATGAGGGGGGCTTTGCACTAGGTGCCCCAGCGACATCCAATACCTCAGCGCAGCAGGAGGGATTTAAAGAAGAAGGGGTTCTGTGCCTTCCCCATAGACCAACAAGCACTGACAGCGCTCAGCAGTGAAAATTGCAGTACTACACCTCACCCCTGCCAGTCACCAAATGGAAGTGCTCAAGAAGACTTAATCAGCAGGCATTTACTTATAAGGCCCTAAAAGAATTTCTAAGGATAGCCCTGGGAGGCAGTGGGGACCCTCGGAAGCGGAGTTCGCCGGCCGTGACTGGTGGAAGGCGCGCTGCTGCCCCGGTCATCCCGGTTGCCGTGTTGGAAGTGGCGCCCGTTTACTCATCGTGCCTGATCGTCGGACTCTGCACAGAGGGGGCCCGGAGTGCTTCATACCCACATTCGATCTTGAGGTAGCGATGGATCCCATCTAATTTGCATGTTTCAAGCATGTCCGTGTTCAACGCGCTGAGCTGCTGCTGCATACTTTTGGTTCGTCGGTGGATGCTCCCCAAGGCCAGGTCTGTGGTGAAGGGCATGGGGACCTCCATGATCTTTTGGCAAGCAAGTTTTTGAGCCCTCCCTGTTACTACCTGTTGATCCCTTGCCTGACCCCAAAATGGCTGCCACTGTGTTCCCTACCACGTCGTGCTACTCCTCTGAGAATAAACCGGACTTCGACCAGACCTCAAACTCATTCCCCATCCGTCCTACCCTTCAGGATACCGAATCTGTGAACCTACCTCTGACCGTGGAGACCTAGCTTTTTGGCCGATGCCCGTTGGAGCTACATGATAGCTATAGAGGAGATGGGCTGTGGACTACCCCTTCGGCCCTCACCTACCCAGCCGGACATTGGGCAGACCTTACTTCGTCTCTCCGTCGTACTCTTCCCCCTACCCCTTTACTCCACCCACTTTCTCCTTTATGCTCCATTTATTCCTCCTCTTTGCTCTCTAACTGTTTTCTCATTGAGACCTAGCCGCTTGACTGATGCCCGGTGGAGCTACCTGATAGCTATAGAGGAGATGGGCTGTGGACTTCCCCCTCAGCCGTCACCTACCCAACCGGACTTTGGGCAGACTCTCCTTCGTCTCTCCATCCATCCTATCTACATCCTTTCTCCCTCCTATACCCCACCCCCTTTCCCTTCTAAGCACCATTTACTTCGTCTTCCGACGCTCTGGAAATGTTATCTTGGAACTGGTGTAACTTGTAACTGATGTAATTTTGTAACTTTGTGGATCCTTATGTAAAGCGCTCTGATACCTCCGGGTCTAGCCAGCGCTATATAAAACTCAAATAAATAAATAAATAAATAAAAGTTTGTGGTTATTAGACAGGGGGTGCAAAGATAAAAAGGGGGGTCCCAAAACTTGTTTTTCCACCAATGCATTGTCCATAGACTTTTATCTCTTGCATAGCGTGAAAATGTCTGAAGGGGTCTACATGAAATTTGGTGGGATTACACATGATGGTGCGCAGAGGATCCTTATCAGTACTACATGTAAGTAGGGTAAGTATGTTTTAAGTAATAAGGCATTTCAACTTAGTGATATCTGTGAGTACACTATATTTTACAAATATGGTGCTCTACAGTGTATTTTCCACTTTCAACATATTTACATCTTCAGTAAAAAGCAGAGTACTGCGGTAATACCTACAAATTACTGTGCTACTTGGAAAAAATGTTTTACAAAATGTGCAACTTGCCCTAAACTACTGTAAAAATATAGAGAAAATTATAAACACATTTCTCTTCCTATTAACACTTAAATAAAGTGGGAATAGGTAGGGAACAACAATAAAAGCTACTTCTTACCTAGATCTAAGACCCTAACCCAGAATGCAGCGAAACACAGAGAAAATGTGCTGATAACGGCGTGCCTTCCTTTTACCTTTGGTAAACACAGCCATTAAACTATCACATACTGCCTTATCATGCACATGTACCGCGGTGTACTACAAACTTACGTGACACAATATATATAACTAAGGGGCTGCTTTAGATCTTGGTGGACGGGTTACTCCATCACAACGGTGACAGATATTTCATCCTCCGAAATATAAATCCCATTATATCCTATGGGGTTTATATTTCGGTAGATGGGATATCCTTCACTTTTGTTACAGAGTAAACCGTCTGCCAATATCTAAATCAGGCCCTGAGTATTTCAAAATTATAACTTCAAAACTACTTGCATTTAAACATTCTACCAAAATTAGCATTCACAACAAATAATATATTTTACTGCTGCATTACATCTGCATCTGTTAACACACTTTCATGCTACTTCTGTTTCAAATACCACACTCTACTGTACGCCACTCCACTGTACACCACTCTAGTCTAAACTATTCCAATGTACGCCACTACACTGTGCACCACTCATCTGTACGCTATTCCACTTTATGCTGCTAAACTGTACGACACTCCAGTCTTTGCCACTCCACTATACGCCAATACACTCTACACTGTTACACTGTATGCAACTCCACATACAACACTCCACTCCATGTCACTCCACTCTACACCACTCCACTCTATGCCACTCCAGTCTACGCCACTCCACTCTAAGCCAACCCACTCTACTTTATGACACTTCATTCTACACCACTCTACTGAATGCTATTCACTATATGGCACTCCAATCTACGTCACTACACTGTACACCAGTAACAGTCATTTATTCTACTCCACTGCACGCTACTCCATGGTAGCCCCTACAGTCTAGCCCACAAGGTAGGAAACAACAATAAAAGCTACTTCTTACCTGGATCTAAGACCCTAACCCAAAATCCAGCGAAATGCAAAGAAAATGTGCTGCTAACGGCGTGCCTTCCTTTTACCTTTGGTAAACACAGCCATTGGCCTATCATATACTGCCTTATCATGCACATGTACCGCAGTATACTACGAACTTACGTGACAAAATATATATAACTAAGGGCCTGTTTTAGATCTTGGAGGACAGCTTTACTTGCTCAAGTAACTCTTTCTGAGGACCTGGCTGGTCCCCAGGCTGGTGCCCTACTGGAGTTGGCCACCTAAAGTGACTTCAGGCGACCGCTAAGTGTCTAATTCGTTGAATTTGCCAATGCTTGTTTGCAGTTGAAAGAAAATACCTTGATTTACTATACCTTGTATATTCTATAGCTCCAAAACCCTCCGGTGGATCCTTTTTGTTGCAGTGTCTACAGTCTATTTTTATAAATTGGTGTTGGATTTCTTTGGTGTCTTGTCCATTTCTTCAAACCAGCCCAAGGGGATCACACTATGTTATTAAAAATAATCTCGGGGAAGGAGGAACAAAATAGGTTCACAGCCGGAGAAAGACCTTTGCTAAAACTTTGACTACAAGGTCCACCTGCCTCCTTACCTCCAAAGAGCTCTAAATAGGACGCTACTAAAGAAATACGAACACAGGGACCAAATGGGTCGGTATACTTGGCATGTATGAGTGTGGTGAATGGAAGTTTCACAATTGATTGCACACAAATAGTATACTAATGGAATCCTTGTGAGGCCCTGACGAAAGCCAACTAGCCCAATGAGGCATTGGTGTGATGGCGGAAACATGTTAACCCAGGGATACAGAGGATACTAATTTCCTTAGTGCATCCTCACCTGTTTTTAACTCTGTCAGGGTGCCCTTTGAAAAAAATTCACCCTCAGGACACCACAGACTATTTTAAATCTATGATCCCACCCAATAACCAAAGAGGTCCCTTACCAAGGTTGATCCCGTCTAGATACACTAGTTATCTGAACGAGGACTGTATAATGAAGCATGTCACTCTGAATCCCAGTGGGCGAGAGTCCTTTTAATGCCATAGGGTGATCCCTTTGGCTGGAATGGTGTAGTGCTGTAGGCGGTGGAGGACAAATGTGACTTTTGCTCTAACTCCATCTTGAATTGTGACTCTGTCTGGCCTGGGTTCTGCACACACAAGCAGGCCCCAGGTAACTCACGGCTATTCAGGTTATTTGCGTTCAAGATTCTTTTCCTCTTTGAGGGTGTTTTTTTGTACTTTTTGATATGTTTTCTACTTTCTCGAGCTTCACCAAGATAAGGGGTGGGATGCGCTAGGAGAATACGTGAGGAATCCTTTGCCTTGGAATGCTTGCAGGAGCCTGGCCAGCTCTGGTGAGTTTCCTTGACGCAGAGGGTGTCTTCTCGAAATTTCTTGTGCAATGAGCATATTATAAAAAATTAGGGTTTCTTGGCTCTTAGACGGGTTCTCTCCTAAAAAGTGGACGCATCTGCTCAGTGCTGCATTTCCCGGCATGAGGGGTCTCTTCACCCTAGGACTGTTTTCTGGGGCTCCCAGTCTTGGGAGGGTCACAATGAAGATATTGCAGCCAGTGGGGTATTTTCTCTGATCATTGGTATTGAGATATATGTATAGATATATATTTATCTTTATATGTGTTTTTGGTCTGTGTGCATATTCATTTATTATTTGCATGTGTTTCACTATTATTATCTGCTTGTGTTTTACTTCCTTGCATTTCACTTGTGAATGTTTCATTATTATCTGACTTGTGTTTATTATTTGCATGTGTTTTACCATAATGATCTGCTTGTGTTTTATCCCATGCATTTGATTATTTTGTGAGTGTTTCATTATTATTTGCTTGCACATATATATATATATATAAGTATATTTACATTTGCATGTTGTTTTACCTGATTTATTTGTCATCTGGGTAAGCCTTTCTGTTAGAGAGTGTCGCATTAATAAAACCCCACGCTTTATTTTGAAACTGTCTTTTGATGTGCCTCATTTCATGAGGGTGGAGACCCCTTTCCAGGTGCTTTTCTTGCTTTACCAAGTGCCTCTGCTTGGGAGTGCTGACTTTCTTTTATTTGGGCCCAAAAACAGTGAAAACACAAACCCCACAAATACTTCTTAGGAAAATAGAGTTATGCTTTACAACATGTACAACTTATTTTAAATGTCTGCAGTTTCAGTCTTTGACTAAATTACATTTCAAAGCAGGATGTACATAGATGGCAACTTTTCAGACTGCTTATGTGTGACATTTCCATGGTTTCAGTACACTTATGAGTGACATTCAACAGCCAATGTGTGACACTTAGAGGGACTCTGTAAAACCAAGCAATGAAGTTGTTAGTATTGAAAAAGTCAATGTCAATATGAATAAGGATACATTCATGGATAAAAACGAAATTGCATCTTTATCGACTAATTTTCCCGGTGTGAACTCCACATCAACTCAACTGAAAAATACATAGTCAGGCCCTGAGATCCAGGCCCGAGGTCACTGATTGACAGATTACAGGTAGGTTGGCACATAGCCAGCAGCCAAATGTGCAAACAGGAAATCCCAGATCAATCCCACAGTTAGGTGCAGCGACACCACAATGGTCCAGGGAGATTGGCCCCAATAAAGCACACAGGACCGGAGGGGTACGCGAGCCCCCAAAACACCATAAAGTCAGATGCCACATGAAGTTAGGAAACCATAGCCAATCAAGACACAGCACACACAGTACCAGCAGTGATCATGCGCTCCCCATGCCAGACATCCGGACATATTACCCATTGGCTGCATTATGTACACGCAAGGTCGAGGCCCACCTGGATTTCTCATCCAATACCTTCATTAATGGCTCCAAAGAAGAGGTACACATTCCTTACCAAAAAAAAATCGCCGCAAACTTTTTTTTACATTCAACAAACTGTATAAAAGTCTATGTTAGACCGATTGTAAATTGAGACTGTCCTCAAACCCTATGTCTGTGACTGTGCTCCCGGCCGCGTTGGTTAATTAAACGAACTGTTCCTGTTTTGCCAAACGCCTCTTGTCTCTTGTTTTTTTTAAAGCTATTTCATGTTCAAGCAACATTTTGGCGAGCGAGATAGGAGCTGATTTGTACCTCTAACCCGACTGCAGCTAAAGGAAGGGGACCCCGCATGGATTCACATTTGTGCAACAAGGAAGGTGAGCAGACACCACAATTAATTAGAAGCTCTGCTGAATCCGCGGGGCAGCGGTCTGTCCTGAAGCAGCTGTCACACAGGGTAAGAGACTACATCAGAACCTTAGTAAAGCATGTGGCGCATGACAAACTAGGGAGAAGCGTAAAAAGATAACCTGAGAGCCCTCCTGCTGACAGAAATCTAGTATATTACCTATTTTTTATGTCCTAGCTGAGTAGTCTCAAGGCGGCCTCGGAGGCGATCCCGTTGAAGTCACCTTTTTTTGATAGTCAGCAAGCTAGAAAAGGTGAATATTTATTGTCAAAGTAGACACCTTAATCTTATTTTTTTGTCTAAAATGTTTTCTCAGTGCCACCGGGTTTACAACGCCGTCGGTATCTGAAAGAAGTGAGAGGTGTTGGTCGCTTGGACCACTGGGCATAACACAGATGGTATGCTTTTTCTGCTGGGTGTGACACAGTCTGTATGCTTGGACTGCTGGGCATGACACAGATGGTACGCTTAGCCCCTTGGTGTGATACAGGGTGTGATTTGGATGTTTAGGGAAAAAGATTTGGACCTGGGAGATTAGGTGTAACTTGTGTTTGACCAAGAGGGGTCTGTGGTTCTCGAATTATTCCTTTTTTTTTCTCCACAAACTATTTTTATTATTTTTGTCCTGGAGCCCATATTGAAAGATTATCAGGCTCACTTAGTCCCGTGCAAAACCAAAGGGGATGATGGACGGAGTGTTGAACATTGCAAGCACTCACCCCCAGTCAACTGATCTGGGTTTAATCCATCATCATTCTATAGCTCACTCCGCCACCCCAGTGCAGACATGGCCATATGCAAATCAGTCTGTCCCTGTGCCTCATGGGAACAGTCCAGCCCGAACTGCCAAGCCATGTCTTCCCGTGTACCGCGCATAGCTTCCCCTGGTCACAGGATAACATGCACTAGGAGAGGGCTAAGGAATTGTTTTGACAAAGTCATTTTTTTTTCTCTGTCAGTTTTTCGGTGTTAATCACTTGTACTGCTGGACGTGATACAGATAGTATGCTTAGCCCCTGGGTGTGATACAGGGTGCGATTGTTGATGTGAGGTATATGTGTGATGTTGTGGTGCTCTTAAATTACTGCAAACTGTGTTTTGTCCTAAGTATTGTGTTTTTGTCGTTGACCCAATGTTTCATATGAAAATGCTATTTTTCACCAACTGTAATTGATGCCAGAAGTCAATATATTTCAGTTACTGTTTTCACTGACAAGTTGCAATTTTTCTATGTTGCAACTCTTCATTTGCAATGTTATTTGTGTTTATGAAATGTTCATGTTTAATTGTTGTGGCATCTGTACATAGCGCTGAACTCGTAGTTACGTAATTAGAAGCAGTAACCCCCGTGTATATTTTCCCCATGATTCAGATCGAAAACAAAGAAGCTAAGGTATCTTGTACTCTAAAATAGACCAAACTTATCATGGAGACAACATTAAAACACATGCAAACCCTGTTCCCTACACAGGCTAAAAAACTTAATAAGGTTTTCCAAGAATGGCACGCACACAGAAAGGCACATACATTTCCCTGGCCAAAGGAGGGAGCTTTCGACACTAACATACTTGAACACATGAGAACATACATACAAACCAAATGCACAGGTCAAAAGAAAGATGAGAGAGGCCTTATTAGAACTAGGGGCCATCTTCGATGAGGCCCAGATCGACAGTCCTGCACTACAGATAGCAAACAAGGCGTCAGCACCTCCCCCACCCTATGTAGATATGGAGGTGCTCTCGCCCGCTCTCCCCGCATTAGGATACTCTAATCCGCCAGTTAAAGAAGTCTGCGGGCCCCCCACCGAATAACAAGCAGTTTGGCCCAGACATGAGAGACTAACAGGCAGCAGGACCAGGCAGTCACAGAGAAACCCCAGTCTGGTGCAAGGGCTCCCAGAAGTTTGATCCCGCTGCCCATCGCGCACGACACATAGAACCTCAGCGGCGCAGAGAACACGCACCCTCACTGATTTAGGTGAGCACACACAAGTGACAGGGAGGTTTGTAGCAGTTCTAGACAGTGGTACTGCTAGCGGGAGTGAGAAAGGATCCGATGACGAGGGTGTAACTACTGGACTTGCCTAGGTAGCCGAGAAAACAGAGAGTGAATTTGAGGGCAAAGCTTGACCGAAAAGTACAGTGCATAGCTCAGAGTGAAGGAGGCAACCTAGAAGGGATGTAGAAGAAAGGCGCGAGCTAAGGAAGGAAAGAGAAAGATCTCGCACCCAGGATGCACAGTGAGAACACACTGCAGCGTGCTCCTTACATTAAGAGAACGGGGGTAGGCACAGGGCACTGATGGGGAAGGGGTAGAATTAAATGAGAGACTTTTGGCTGGGATCCGAGCCTCACTAAATTTTCAGTGAAGGAAAGGGGCTGACTGGGAAATCAGGGACCAAGGTAGCTTTATGCTGACCCAACCAAGACATAGGAAAAACAGGATGGCACCTTTGCGCGCGCACCAGGGGAGCAGCGATGAAGATGTACACTGCTCCACCCGAACGCATGATATAGATATACTGACCCCAAGGGAGATAGTGGCCAGAGAAGAAGGCGAGACCTTTGCGTGGCCATTCTGCCACCTGTTAGCCCGCTGGACTGAGGGAAAAGACCAGTACAATAGACCCTGGCCGACAAAGGAATCCTTTGAACCAGAGGACATGGGCGTCACGAAAGACTACATCTGGCATGGAGGAGGAGATCCCGAGTGGAACTTCCCCTACATGCAGGAATGCCTAAAAAGATGGGAACACCATGTTAGGGAGAAACCATTAGAGCTACCAAAAGCAAAAATGTACCTGTTACTACAGAAGGGCACGTCGGGCACCATCTATGTGCCGTGGGCTCAAATGGATAAAGAAGGGCCAAGGACAAAGTTACCATTGCTGGATGGGGCGGGGAAATGGATCTCATCTTTTGAGAAGAACACCATGGGATTAAACCTAGCGATAGGCGATATCAAAAGTCTGCCAAGTAGTCTTATCGGAGAGCAGACTAACATGGTGTTCGCCCGAGCTCGCATCCCAAGCAATTACGCTGACAAACACTAAGCATGACGGGCCGCATTCAATTCATTCAGGCATTGAATATGGAAGGCCCTGACGTAGAAGGGCTAATGGCGGACACTAAGAAGCCAGGGGAGTCAATAACTGATTTTCTGGATAGGGTGAAGGAACGATGGGGACAGGAGACAGGACAGCCGTGGACTGACATGGGCCCACAAGTCACATTCTTTTACAATCTTCTCAAAAAGGGGCTGCCCACCGAGATACAAAGCGGATTGGACAGAGTGATTGGGTGAGACACCAAGCCCTGGCAGGAGATACAAGCCCATATACTGCATTACCACGAGAAAAAAACAAGAGAAGGATAGAGAAAAACAGGAGCAAGCCCAAAGAGACACTGCTAAATTGGTCCAACACAAATTGAAAAAGAACAGCCATTGAGGAGGCCGCGTTGGCTGTGAACATGCAAATGGCACCAGTCTTAAAGGGTCTCCACCGCAAAATCCGAGAGGGTATCAACCCACCTATAGTGGCAGAGGCCAGAGAGGTTGGCAGCAACCAGCTCTTAGGGAATGTTACTATTGCCACAGGATGGACCACCTGGCAGACCAATGCCGGGTAAAGGCATACCACGAACAGAGATCGATAGGCAAGGGTCAGCCACCACAAAATCCTAATCCACAAAACCAAGCTCAGGGAAATCTGAATACACCTTACATTCAGCCACAGGAAGGCCTGCCAGTCGCCGCACCCCTGCAACAGGGATCAGGTCGTTGGACAAACATGTGGCAACAGCAACCGCAGACAGGGAACTAAGCCCAATATGGATCGGGACTCAGCCTTGGCAGGGAGGGGTAACTGTCTGGGGAGATAATGCCTTCACACAAACACAGAATCCAAATGCGCAGGAAGATAAACCCCCAGAGTAAATACCACCCATTCTCCCACATCCCCAGAATTAACTGTACCACAGCCAAAAGAAGGACCAATGAGACAACAATGGGAATACAAACTTTTACTTGCATCTGGGGATTCAGGGCTGCTATATGTGTTCTGCCGATCGGGTATCCTCACTAAAGTCAGCTAATAAAGGTGCCACCAGGAGCCAAGGCCCCACTCTGCTGCTGATCCCCCAAGGGTGGGGTCGGCTGGCCACGCCCTAGGCAGAAGGCAGTCTGACGAGGGGGCAGGATGGCTCCCAGACGATGTACTTTTAAAGCAGGCACCCAGGTCCCCATGTCCAAAGTCAACTGGGACGGGTCCCAATTACTAAGTCGAAAGGTCCCCATTTTCGGGCATTCGGCCGGGACTATGTTTCTGTATGGCGTGCAGTTCCAACAGCGCCCCCAAAAACTAGAAGCCTCTGGCCAGATGGAGGCCCCCTTTCCATTTTAAAACGAAGCTGTCCTCAAGTGGCAGGATCCAGGATTCCCGTACGCCTGGGATGGTGAAGATCCCACAAGCTTCACAGCACATGCAAAAGAGTAAATAAGTTACGAGGCGCCCGCAGAGCGCCAAGTCAGTCGAGAGATTCGTCATGTTAGCCAGACATTCCAGAGTTGCAAGGCAGTCCCAGTCCAGTCATCACCACTAGGCAAAGTTTAGTGAGAGTTCCTGGCCTTGGCTCCGTGCTCCCCACATTCCTATGATCATGGCGATGTTTTCTGCTCTTTTCTTCAGGGTTTTTGAATATCCGAGGTCTGGTCACCGTGCCATACCCCTCCAAAATAAGTGACAGGAGCTCGCCCGCTAGTTGGAAGTCCCTAGCCACAAGCCAAGAACCGCAGATCCAAACACGACTGAGGAGACGTGGTCCGAGGGAGACGGGGGTGCCTGGGAGAGGGGATGTTGCAAAATCCGTCACAGCTCCAAGCGAGACTAGAACGCAGAATGCACTCACCCCCGTGTCAGGCCTAGCAATTGACCAACGCATCAGGCCTCATATACACCATCCGGAGAAAGCAGTAAACCCCAACCTCAGACACCACAAGACGGCGATCAGGGGTACATGGGAGCCCCAGAACGACTTTCCAAGCCCCTACGCCTCATGATAAGTGAAATAGCAGATCGAGTGAGATCTAGGGAAAAACCCAAAACCCCAACAAAAGTAACCCAAAGTTATCCCAAAAAGAGAAGTCTCTAGAGAAAGGGTGGAACCGGGATAACTGGTGCCACAAGGGAGAGGGAAGTTGCATGCCGCATGCAGAGACACAGGTGATCTCGGGGCATTATGCAACCACCAACAATTAACAGCGACACGCTCCTTCCTTGTGCAGTCCTGTGCACATGTAGGTTGGAAATTATCTGCACTGATGGTGCCCCCAGGCACAAATCAGGAAAGACAGGGTCTCAGGAAACTGGCGATGCCCATAAAACCCTGGATAAAAATTGATAGATCCATCCCTATAATCACAAGAACACTCCCTAAAACACTAATCAAAGCACCCATTTAAGTACAAGGACTCATAAAATAGATTAATCTGCCTGATTACCCATAAGCCACCTTTTAGCTTTTAACCATCAAAAAGATACCACGACTAGGGCTAACTTCCGGTGCGCCACAAAAAAAGGAGTAAATGGAGTGTGGAGAACACACCCCTGAGGGAAATACAGGAACCCCGAAGAAACTATCATTAACAACGGCACACATGCAATGTTTTTCTAATTTAACAAATGAACCAAGGTCTTATACAACAGGTCTACAATTGAACCACCAAGTGCACCACCTTTCAGCTGCCATGTCATTATCCCCAACGTGGATCTAAAGTGTGTGAATCAAACTTATGAACTGCACTGTGAACTTTTTGATCGAACTGTTGAGCGAAAACACCTGATAACCAGAGGACCACAGACATATCCCCTGGATCCATATCAGAGACCTGCAATGTTCAATCACAAGTTATGTGTTTTTGCATTTCTATCCTGCATTTGAATTGATGAATTGTTAAGTGGGGGAAAAGGTAAAAATAAATTGATTTAAGTGTGAACAAAAAAAGACAGCTTCCCATCTAAATCGAAAGTGTTTGAGTCTCTATATGGTGAGCTCCTAAGCAGCCTTGTCTGCAGAAGCCAGAATGAGGCTTGCAATACCTTACCCCCCCCACACATTCCTTGTACTCCTCATTAGTTTCATTTATGAGACTGGCCAAGTGACTTTTTGCCCTAGCTTTGACTCTCAGTAGATCCAGCATATTATAGTGTTGTATGATCATGTGCAGTAGGACCCTTGTGGTCCTTACCGGACTCTTTACAAAGTTACGCAATCGGTTGAGAGGTATCTGGGTGTGGTCAATAGACATAGTACGTTCGGTTAGCGGTTGCATGCCGAAGAGTAAAGACGTGCTTTACCGAGCTCCATGTGTGGCGTGGTAATTTGTGTGCTGCAGAGCAGGGGTGGACATGACAACCGGCGACGAGTAGGGAATTCGTGCCCCGAAGAAACAAGACTGATCTCCCTGACAGTTTGCCGAGGTCTAGCAAACTGCTCGTGTGTGCCACCCAAGAAGCAATCTACAGTTGGCATATGTGGAGTCCAAGCGCCGCTTTAGCTCATACAAGGCCCTCGAAGAAGGTGAAGGCCCTACAGAGGAGCACAGTTAGGTAGCCTGCCAGAAGCCTACTGGTAAGGTCGAAAGAAGAGATACTGCGCCACAGCATAGCACAGAGCCATCATTCATATAAAACAGAAACACTAAAGGCAGCGACAGCCACGTATAGAAAAGCACTAAAGGCAATGAGAGCCAGGTGCAAGAAAGCGCCAAAGACAAAAATGGCCAGGCGCAAAGAAATGCTAATCAGGTACAGAGAGTACAAATGTACTTACCAGCACGTGCGAGGGAAGTGCCACACAACCTCAAATTGGGTGTGACGACCAAGCCTGGGTGAGCCGCCGATGAGTGCAAAGTAGCAAGTGGCATCCAATATAACAAAAGCCTTCAGAATCGTGAAATGTTTCAATGGCTGTTGAAAGAAGCGTGAATGGCACAGCCTGTTCCTGAAACCACCAACGCCATTCGGCACCACCAAAAAGCAGAATATTGGTACCAGATGAACTGCATGGATTGAAACATTTGATTACTTCATAGATGCTCTAGAAGAAGTAGATGACAAAAAGATCATCAAATACTTAAAGAACCTTGCAGATGATGGAGTGAAAGAAGTGATAAGAGAATATCACAAGCTGATGAATTATCATACCGTCACATCAAAGAAACATTGGAAGCCAACTTCAATCCAATGTCGACTATGAGAGATACATTTTCAACAAGGCAAGACAGAAATCTGTTGACACGATGGATAAGTTTGTCGAAAGACTTGATATCCTCCTCAAGCACTGCAAGTTCAGTGAGTTAAATGGCAAAGAAGCCATGCGTCTCAGAGTCATCGGTGGTTGCCTATCCGATTCGTATAGACAATGCATGCTGACAGAGACGCTCAGTCTACAAAAGATACTCATGGCTTCGAGAGCTCAGGATCATGCAGAACGACAGGCTGCTAATATGGAAGCTGGAACAGCCCAGAATAAATCTGCGATGATCATGAAAAGTAAGCAGAAACACAAAGTGGATGCCCAGAAGACGATGTCTCCAAAGAAAAAGTAATTGTGTTTCCAATGTGGGTTCTCGTTTCCACACGAAAATAAATGTCCCGCCACTGGACAGATATGCAAAGGCTGTTGGAGAGAAAACTATTTCATAATGGTCTGCAAAGTGAAAGAGAAACTAGGTGCATCACGACGAGAAGAGAAAATGGGTGGCAGAAAGTTCCAGAAACATTTTAGCCACACCCACAATGCCAAACAACAACATCAATTGGAGCAAGTGGAGACTAAACAAAGTTGATCGTCATCACATTAATTTTCCAAAGGCTCTTTAATGTCATCATCGAGAGACAGTGAAGAAGATGGATGTACAACAGTGATGTCGACCACAGAACGACGTGCACACGTAGGATTGGCTGCTTGCAAAGAAGAACACAAATCAAAGAGGGATTGCCACGTGAAGAGACCAAAATAATTTGCCCAGTGCCCCAAGATCACTCTAATTGTGAATGGCTGCACTACAACTTTCATTATGGACAGTGGTGCATCGATCAATATCATGCCGGGAGAAAAATACAACAAACTGTCTCCGGTACCACGTCTGATGCATCAAAAACAAAGGTGTACACATGGGCTGCTTCTACACCATTGCATAGTTCTGGGTCATTTGTAGCGACCATGAGACAAGAAAACGACAGTACAAGTGCCAATTCTTGTCCTCCTAGGTATTTTGTCGTGTCATGTCTACTCAGTTTCAGCACTTCTGCTGATATGGGACTGATATTCATCAACTACAACCTCAATGCACATTCTGAAATAGTGAGTCAATTCCTGTCGTTGTTTCCTGGACTAGGAAAACTCAAAACAATGAAGGTGCAACTTGATATTAATCAGGACATTCGTCCTGTTGCTCAGCGCACAGGACGATTGCTTTTCATTTACAGGAGGCCATTGAGAAAGAACTACAAACATTATTAAAGCATGACATCATTGAGCGCTGTACTGGACCAAGTCCATTGGTTTCACCCTTAGTGGTAGTGCCAAAAAAAGACAGTGGAGGTGCAGTGTGCATTTGTGTTGATATGCGCCAGGCCATCAAAGCAATCGAGAGAGAAAAACATCCTGGTCCACACATAGCGGACATGATTACACAGCTGAATGGCACCAAAGTCTTCTCCCGTCTTAATTTGAACAAAGGATACCACCAACTCGAGCTGGAAGAGAACTGTAGGTACATCACTACTTTTTCAATTCATGTTGGTTTGTTCAGTTACAAAAGACTCAGCTTTGGTGTGTCGTCTGCTGCAGAAATCTTTCAGGCTGTTATTCGCCGGGTAAATCAACCTGTAACACATGCTTTTAACTACAGTGCTGACATACTAGTGTTTGGGGCCACATGAAAGAAGCATGACATGGCTCTTGCACAAGTATGCCGCCTGCTCTCTGATGCAGGTCTCCCTTTGAATGCTGAAAAGTGTGAGTTTCACAAAATCAAACTAAAATGTTTTGGGCATATTTTTTTCTGACGGGGGAATGACTCCTGATCCTGAATAAGTACAAGCATTGTCATCCAGTTGTCCCCCGCAAGATGTAACCATGCTGTGATCCTTCTTAGGCATGGCCAGCTACTGCTCCAGATACCTTCATGACTTTACCACGGTGAGTGCCCCGTTAGGAGACTTAACAATGAAGAATATTTCCTTCCAGTGGTCCTCTGAATGTGACCGAAGTTTCAAGAAAATCAAACATGCAATTGAAAATGTAACTGAAATGGCTTACATTGATCCAAAGTAACATATTGAGATAGTACTAGAAGCAAGCCCCGTGGAGTTGAGCACGATCCTTTCTCAACACAATGGACATACAAATGCTCAGAGACACATTGTGGCCTATGCCAGCAGAAGTCTATCTCAGACTGAACGTGCCTATTCTCAGCCAGAAACAGACAGCCTGGCTGTTGCGTTGGCTTGTGAACATTTTCATGTGTTTCTGTACAGAAAGCATGGAAAGAAAAGTCAACTGGCAGTGTTCCACTTTCTGTTTTTTTTTAAATTCTTTTTATTAAATTTTATGTTATTTCACTACAATCAAATCATATACAGAATACAATAGCAAGTAGTCATTCAGTACATGATCATAAATAACATATCGTTCTTACAACAGGACTATCGTCAGTAATGGCAATACATCGTATTATTCACCTCCCTTCCCACTAACAGAGATTATCCGATTTGTTCTCATTGTGTTGTGCTCTTAGTCCTCTTCCAGTGGGGAGGTAGTATTAACAGGCAGACACAGCGACCCTCTACTTGTGTTCCATTTCCCCCATATTTGTGTCCATTTTTGCGGGCAGCCTCTACTTTCATATACCACCCTTTCAGCCTGCATACACCAATCCATGTCGGGTTTCCAATCCGCCTACGCAGGCCCGGAGTCTGACTTCCATTTCCTTGCAATGTTGCGCTTCGCCACTATAAAGCCTAGTGTTACCCAAGTCCTTTCTCCCGCTGTTAAGTCTGTTTTGTCCCAAATATTTAATAGACACCACTGCGGCGACATCTCCATCTTTCTTCCACACAGCGTAAGCATGCATGTAGTAATATTTTTCCAACATTCAAGTATCTTCGGACATTCCCACCATAAGTGCAGGAACGTACCTATCTGTCCACACTTCCTGGGACACCGTGATGATTCAATTATAGCCATTTTAACCAGTGTGGTGCTAGTGTAATATGTTCGGTGCAAGATTTTTAATTGGACTAATTTAAATCGGGCGCGTATAGCTAACTCTCGGGGAGATGCAAGAGCCTCCTGCCACTCCTCATCAGTGAGAGCCCCCAAGTCCTCCACCCACTTTGCCCAGACTTAATCTAAGGTGTCAGGAGAGTTGTATAGTAATTTCCGGTATGTCAATGATATTGCCTTATCCTTAAGATAATCATCCAGGAGCCTATCTTCCAATGGGGAGGAGTCAGGGAGAACTGTTCCAATCGGAATGGCTTGTGATAGTGCCTCAGGTTTCCGCTGAGGATAACTCAAATTCCCTCTGGAGGTCCACAAAGGACCTAGTCTTTCCTCCCGCCCACAGGTCTCCCACCCTGGAGAGTCCTATGCAGTCCCATTTATCAAAGCCTGGTTGGTGCACCAGAAGTCCCAGATGCACAGAGTCCCATAACGGCGTAGCCAGGGTCATCTTGTCTTTCCAGCCCAAAGACGCTAACGACATATGCCAGATTTTGATCGTTGTCGATGTTGGGGTATATACCAGTGAATTTTGTTTCCCCCCCATAGAGGGCCCTGAGGTAACCTCCCGGTCTCATATTGTGCCTATCCAGTCTGTACGCTGGTTCAGTCTGCTCTAAATGCACTCAACGATTAAAAACAGTCAACTGTGCTGCCCAATAATAGTATTGGAGTGCCGGGAGGGCGATCCCGCTGGCGTACCAACCCCTGATCAGCTTATTTTGTGCTATTCGCGGAGTTCTTCCGTCCCAGAGAAGCGTTCGTATCTCCCCTTCTACTGCTCGAAAGTATTCCGGGGGCACCATGTAAGGCGTATTTTGTAGTATATAGACAAAACGGGGGAGCACCATCATTTTATATAGGGACGCTTTATCCAGCAGCGACAAGGGCAGAGTTTTCCAGCGCTGCACGTCCTCTCCCAACCGTCACAAAGGTGGGTCCAGATTGCGGTCATAGAAGACCACAGTGTCTTTAGTAACATAAACCCCTAAATATCGAAATCCCTCCATGGGAATTTGGACTGTACAGGATCTGGGAAGCCGGGGGTGTGATCCCCAGAGAACATCCAGTACCGACTTATCCCAGTTTATAGTATACCCTGAGAGCAGGGCTCCACTTTCGAGCAGTAAGCCATCGTCTGACAGACCCTGGCTCTCAACCTCTCCACCTGAGCTCTCGCCTGCTGTCCAACAAGGCTGCACTGCCTTCAACACAAACAGCCTCTTTGCAGCATTAAAGAGGCCCTGGATGATAGCTTGTGTAGCAGGACCGGTGCGCGGGGACAGCGAGGGGAGTTGTTTGTAATCCCCGGGCCGAGGCAGGCCAGTGGGAGAAAAAAAAGAGCAAATCAGTGTGTGTGAAAGGAGACGTGCGAACACACTATCTGAAAAAGATGTGCAATGAAAGTACAAAGCTTTTCATTAAAAATATTAGCCTACCCCTCTCCCTGAAACAGGAACTGCGGTACCTCTGCTATATATGACAGCGCAAATTACAAGGCCTATTCTGGATATGTTGGCGGAGAAATAGGACAGTGTTTTAGATTGACCAATATGGATAGTGTGTGCTTTTACATGAAATTGTATCATTTAAGGAAGCACCAGTCCTCTTCCAAAAAAAGTATTACAAATAATAGCCTTAGTAATACATGTACCGAGAAGCCGACAGTACGCACGCACCTGGAGTGCTCACCACCTTTGTTCCATGACGGCAGGCCCATGAACCTGCTCCCTGGATGCCAGAAGGGACTCTGAAAGTCACACACACTTCACACTGGATCTTGAATGGCCTCCTTGCAAAGTGCAGAGCGGGAAGCCGACACCTCGAGCCTGTGCGCAGTGTGTCTTTTAAGAGTCATGATAATAAACTGCGCAGACTCAATTGCTCGGCTTCCCACCCCCCTGTGACGAGTTGAAGTAACCATGCTCTCCACTCCCTGATTGACGTGAAGCCCCAGCATTACAGTGCTTCAGTCTAAAATGCCAGAGGCTAATTTCACCTCCACGTCATCAGGGGGTGGAGACTGGTCGTTGAGGCTATGTCTTTACCGAGCTGATGACCTCACAGGCCCCAGGGCTGCGAGATAGTCAGCCTGGCAAATAGTGTATGTGTTTGAGTCCGACCAGGCAGGGGCAGCAGGTTTAATGAGTCACTTAGCGTCAGTGCCACTGCAGACTGCAGTGTCATTGCATGGTGACTTGAGACCCTCAAGCGCCTTGAGACCCTCACGGGTGAGTAGCGCGCTTACAATTCCCTGATTGATTGATTGATGGTGAAGGGCAGTGTGTGGCTTTATCGGCCGGCCCCCAGCAATACCAAAGATGAATGCTGTGTGTGTAGTGTACATGCAGCATTTAATTAAGATAACTAACAAACAGATACACTTTGCTTTTATTTTGGCAATGGAGGTGAAAGTAAAGGGGACAGAGCTCTGACGCCCTCAAAGAGAAACCGCCGCTGCATTCTCTGCTCTGAGTGCTGCCGGGGACAATCAGACACTTCGTGCTGACAGCGGGGCAGGCACCTTGCTGGAAAACAACAGGAAAGCCGCCGCTCCCGGATCAAGATGAAGACTGTCTGCATGTGGTCCGGATTATGTTCATGGCCACGCACTGTACTGAAATAAAGTGACCACATGGTCCACTCACTCCGAGCCGGGCAGGTGGTTCTGCTACTTTGAACTGCCTGCTGCTAATGAATTCCCCGGAATGCAAAGCCATGCGGCTCCTTACAGTGCGTTGATAACCAGGCAATGAATAATTAACTTAGAGAGAGGAGTTCAGTGTTGGGAGCATGCAGCTTTCTTCTGAGCATCACAGCATACATGCCAATAGACCCGTTTCAGGTAGGAGATTTCTGATTTTTGAAGCCAGAAATAGCATTATTTTGTCAGTTTCCCGTCTGAAATTGCCTCTGCTTCAATAGAAGTCAATGGAAGAATTACATTCTCCCGATTTTTATTTTATTTTATAAATCTCACACTTTTCTCTTCTAAAATGTTGGCTTGTATAGCGCAGCGATCTTGCTGCTTAAATGTAGCCTCTCGTAAAGGGGTGGCCCATGGGGTGGCATAATGCATGACTCAGTGGTCGAAGTGGGGGAAAAAAAGTAGGGGAACTGTGGGCGGAGAATCAGAGGGCGGGAATAACCTGTGGATTGGATCAGTGGGCGGAGTCAGAGGTGTGGTAGAAAGAGCAAAATATCCCAATCCAATTTTTAGTATTTGTTTCCCATTTCACTAACCGGCTACAGCTTATTACGTTATTTAATTTAACCAATGGATACACATGTTTATTTAAGGTTTAATATAAGTTATTGACATTAAAATACATTCACAAAGTGGGATACGTTTCTAATCACAGAATGTCCCAAATATCCTTAAAAGTGGAATCGCAAGCCATTTGTCTCCCAGCCATGGAGTTTCTGTCATCAGCACTTCTCCTCCCTTTTTCCACAAGAGCAGTTCAAACATGAATGGCTAAATATCTTAGTTTGCAAATGTTCGCCACATAATTATGGTTCTGCCATATTTGCCACATAATACATCATCTGCTGCATAATCTGACGATTTTAACTAGTAAATTGTTTATAGCTCAAACGGATCAAAAGTTCCTAAAACATGTGACTTGTGCTGCTGTGAAGTGGAGGGCCCTTTGCAAAGGTTGACTGGTCACCTTTCTCACTGCTGCAGTTGTATGTTCCACTGATACTAATAAGGCAAAATCTTTCCAGAGACTGTTAGCATGTGTAAAATGTCAAAATAATAAAGAATCAGAAAATTTACAGCACCACTAATACCAGTGTAGAGTGTCAGAGCACTTTACATCACACATATTACACAGAGACAATCAATCATACGTGTGTAAATCACTGTATAGGAAATGTTACATAAGACAAAGGACTACAAGGTGTAGGAGTCACATGACACCCATACTAGTAGGCAGCATAGTTTAATAGTGATTGGTCTGGAGAAACACAAACTCTGAATTTAGAACGCAATACCATGGTTGGGGGTTCTCTTCAATAACCAGAATTGATTTCTATCCAAATGAACCCTTTTTGCAACATTAGGATAATCAAAGACTGGGGAAAAAATCATAACGCTCTAATTTATGCCTTGCAGTTTGCATGCAGCTCTTACATGACAGTTAATAGCTCATTGTTCTATGTTAGGATTTTAACTTATTAACTACAAGTAACAATAGGGTCTCTCTGACAAAAGCAGTAACCCACTGACCTATTTACATTATGTGCACTTTGTGATCTGCATGGTACATGTTCTTAGCAGCAGGCACATTAACCCTCTGAGCTTTTTTTCCATGAGTCAAAACTTCCACTAGACAAAACACCATCTCTCTCTACTAAGAACATTAATCACTGGAGTTATCATGACATTTTTATTGTTGCCGAAAAATGTTGGAGGCCAGGAAGAAGGCAGCAAGTGCTTTTAAAACCATATTATACTTACAAACACGATGCCCCCACCTGAAGTCAGCGCCCGGTGCGGTCGCAGTGCCTAGAGCCACCCTGCTCAAGGGTCCTGTGACCTCAGTGACAGAGTCACTGTCACTCTATGGTGTGCTGCTTCATAGTCCTGCCCGCAAGACTGGAGGTGAACTTCATGGATTGTGGTGGACAGGCCTTCAAGGTTAACCAACACTTGCCACTGCTAGGGTCCACCTGCTGGTGCTAAGACACCAGGGCTTTTAAGATCTTGTGGGGCCTTCTAAGGTCTAGCATGGGAATGTGCTCCCTCAGGAGAGTGGTCTGGGGGACTGGTCAAGAAGGCTGAACCTGGTTCCCCAGTTCCAAATTCAGCAGCTCTGACCATAGTGCCACACCCTCTCCCCCACTGAACACCACACTGCCCCACTGAGAGAAACTTGCACTGCACTGACCCGCTATAAACACCTGGATGTGACTCAATTCAAATTACGCACTAGACAAGAGCAATATGCTGCCTAAAAAAAAATTAACATCCTAGAAAAAGCAAACACTCATAGGGAATGCAAGATTAAGTAAATCATGTGAAATGTAAGTAGGAACAACATGGTTACCTTTTTCCTTTTACACTCATTATTCAGAAATTAGTGAGTGCTTTTGCCTGAAAAGTTAAGGCCATGACTACAGGGCCCAGAAGGGACCCGGTTCAATGCCCATTGCTTATATCCTTACAAAACATAAGCAGTATGGTGATCCAGCGCGATATTAGCAAACAGCATTCATACACCATATACTCTCTTGGGCCCATACATTCACACTATGCTAATACTTACGCTGGTTTTATCAGTTGTTACTCTTATCAAAAATCCCTGCTACCAATTACCTTCTGATTGAAGAGTAATGACTTACCGATGAATCTTTTGCTAATTGGGAAGTTTAAAATGAGTGACATTCATTATCATACAAAATCCTGAAATAACCACTGAGTCAGGAAGTTTTAAAATTGTTTATCTAAAGATTTAGCAGAGTAAAATACAAAGCCACATGGTACTTTAATCGTAATACCCAAGATTAAGCATAGAAATGATTATTGCTAATCAATGACGGTGTTTAAAGAAGAGAAGAAGATAGTGACAGCAGCGCAACTAAAGGTTGCATTATATTTACCTAAGTGCGAGAATCAAACCCCTTAGCCAAGGAGTTGGAAAAATAGGACCCTGGAAGGATGAAGAGCAAAGACTCCTCCCGGATCAGGACAGGACCGGTGACCTCTCTATCACGACGCCTGCGTCGTTCCCTCTCTGGTACTTCGCTTCTCCTCGATTCTCCCGTTTCTTCCTTCTAATGGATTCCGCCGCCCCACCTCAGGACCTCTCTGGACAGCGGTTCGGTCTGCAACCGATCAGCCTCTCTGCTCCTTCAGCTGTGCTTAAGCTTGAATGACTAATTAGCTAAGTCTATATCTATTATACCCTTCTACGCCCATGTACCTCCCCTTAATGTTGCTAAAATATGGGACCACTACTTCTGATTGGACAGGGACAGGGGTGGATTGTCGCACCATATTGAATTTACTTCATTTCATAAGGTTCTTTGTTCTAAAATACTGCCCCTCAAATTTAATACATTGGCTTTATTTCCCACCCGTCTCACGACAAAGTTTGTGCCTTTTTCATATACAATGTTACAATTTTATGAACATTCGAGGATGTGACAATATAGGCCATCAGGTCACGGCCTTGGACGACGTCCAGGTTGACTTCATCCTTTCCGCTCTGGGCAGTCTGTCAAGGAGCATGCGCAGAACCCACATCATTCGAGTTTTCAGTTCACCATCCCAGGCCCAAATTTACGAACTAATAAAAGTGCAAGAAGAGAATATTAAAATCACAAATAAAAAGTTTCACTGTATACCCATTCTGTCTATTCTATTCCCATTTTAATTTTATATACTATCCCGCATTAGTAGCGTTAAGAAAACGAAAATTTAATAATGACACAAGAGCAAGCTGAAGCATGTGAAAACATTAAGCAGCCATTTTATGCACACTGCGCAGAAGCAGAAGTTTCCCACCAAGCAAAGAAAGACGTCACACCATGTGATCAGGTTGAGACATGCGCAATAGAGTTCCCGCGCTTTAGCGGCCATTTTAGATTACAGACAAGCGTTATTTGTTAGAAAAACACATAAGCAAGCTTCCTTGCTATTCGTGTAGTGTATGCAAAGGTTAGTATTAACAATACAAATTTAATAAATTAATACTATGAGGAGGATTGCGTACAAGCAAGTTTCATTTATGAAACCTTGCTCCATCAATCCCCTCTCTGATGGCGTTCTGAGCCATCAAAACACTAACCTCAATCAGATGCCAACTTCTTGCAAATTACTTCATTCTCATCTTTATACTTTCCATTTTTACATTCTCCCTTTAGTTTCTTGTATAATTCACTCCTCCATTCTTCAAGTTCTATTTCATCTAGTTTTCTCTTCTTTCCTTTTTCTGTCACTTTGTATGTTCCATTCTTTCTACAGCATTTGCACCATATCATTATTGTCAATATTATTATTGCTATCCCTGCTAAGGGTACTAATATTTGACCTATAAGTCCTTTTCCTACATTAGCAAACCAGGTTCCAATTGACGAGATACTATTTGTCAATCTTTCCCATACACTATCAACTTCCAGTGGTTTAAGTTCTTTCTCAAGTTTTGTTATATTCTGTATATACGTTCCAATTTCTGCACTCTTATCAGGAATATAAGTGCAACAATGTTTCGTCTTCAATAATTTACAGACTCCGCCCTCTTTTGCCAATATAATATCAAGAGCAAGTCGATTTTGCATAACCATAGATCTAATCGCAACCATTTCTGCATTTATCATTAGAAATCCTCCAGCAGTGTCAGTTGATAAACGATCAACTACTGTAGATAATTTACATATTTTCCTTGAGTTCAGAATTATTCCCACTGAAAGTATCAATGCACCAAATATATCACCTAAAATTTCTGAAAAACTAGCTCTTTTTCTACGTGTTAATTCACTATTGTTTTCATTGCTGCCAGTGTTTCTTTTTACGTGGTATATTTTTGGAAATACTATTCCAAAATAACAACTTCCATACCACCGTGCAGGAAGCCTAAAGTAAGCCTTATTCCCGCATACATAATAAATTCCAGGGGAAACTGAATCTGTTCCTCCCTTAAGTCCCCAACCTCCAATAATTAAGAAATTGTGTTCACATTCACTGGTACCGATGAAAACATTGTTATAATCAGTCTTTAACATATGAAGACAAATTTTTCCTGTCTTTACGAAATCCAGAGCCATAGCAGCTTGAGCCTTTCCAGGTGTGTAACTCCCTTCTTTCTCTGATCAAGGTGGTAAATGAGCCTTATGCTCAGAAGCTTTCTTTTGAAAATCTTGTCTTCTATCTTCTACTAAATTCAAAAATACCTTTTCTTCTTCATGTAAAGAACATGTTAGATTGCTTTTATGTGCGTGTGTTATGTCTATTGACTTCATTGTTAAGAAATACTCTCCCATAAACTGTGCATCTTTGCTACTAAGCACTGGGTTCATACTCTTGCGAATCGGAACCTCTGAAAATATCACATCTAAGTTTGAATAATAATACTGAAGTCTCCCTGTTTTATAAAATAAACTAGACAAAACACTACATGATATGCCATATGTCAGTGGTAAGTGATGGTATGTTAATCCTTCTGCTACTGATTCAGGTAACTTCATACAGACATAACAATTACTAACTTCCATTGTGTCTACATATTGAAATAATAATTTTGTGAAAACATTCAAACTAGTGTCGTTATCAACTATTTCATGATGAATTTCTGGTTCATTCTCTGCTATTAGTTTTACTCTATTGCCCTTCATGTTTGCTGTCTTTCCTTTAGTTTCGTTGTTAATCTTTTTATCCATTATCATAAGGTAAGGAACTGCTACTATCAGAACTAACCATACTATAAGCACCATTACTAGACTACATATGCATACTGCACAGCATCTTCTACAACATTTCTGTTTTGGTCTCCCAGTAACTCTATCGTCAGGCATTTTTCGACAATGAAGATTGCTCTTCTTATCTTTTCTTCTTTTCTTTAACTTATTCTTTTGCTTAGTCAGGGTGGTCTTGTCTCTTCCTCATACGTTAATTCTGCACTTGTTCCTTCGCCACCACTGTCACTTGACTCTGAGCTTTCAAAATCTTCAAGAATAATATAAGTCCAGTCAGGACCTTTGAATTTGTTATTCACACTTTTCAGTCTTTTACTTCTTCTTTTCTCAGTTTTATTTTCTTGTTCAGTTTGGCTTGTTACTTCATTCACTTGATCTGGATCTTCACTTCTGGTTGTTATGTGGTACTTCACTCTTTTAATGACACTTGGCCAATGATCTCCTTTTCTTGTTTTCTTTGTTGGCACTGCTTCCTTGTTTTTGTCTTCAGAGATCTTGTTAATTTCACTGTTTAACACTGTTTCGTTTTCTTCTATTACTGTGTTTCTTGTTTGTTTCTTTTCAGGTCTAATTGGGCTCCCTGTAACCTCTTCTCTGTGAGTTTCCAATAACTGACCTTGTTCTTTATTTATTTCTTCAAGTTCATGTTTTTCATGGTTTTCTTTTTCTGAGCATTCTTCTTGATCTAACTTGTTCTGATCAGGGCTTATTGCACTGTGAACTTCTGCAGCCTGACCGGATTCTTCTAGACCTGTCTGTCCCTGATCAAAGTCTATTAGGTCTTCACTGTTTTGAGTCCAGTTTTCTTTCCCTATCTGACCTTGTTCAGGATTTCTTAATGTCTTTTCTTCTTGTTCCTGAACTGCTTCTTCTTCACCTATCTGATCTTCTTCAATTTCTTTCAATTTTGTTTGACTTCTTGTTCTGTGGTATATTTCAGGAACCTCTACCACAGGTATCCAATCCTGACTTGTGCTCGGTTGTTCTTCTTCAGCTTCTTCGGAATCTCTAACCTGAGATCCTTCAGCTGGGCAACCTTCAGCTTCTTCAGTGATTGGCGTTGTCTGAGGATTCTCTTCTTCAGGATCTGGCACTCTTTTGGTGTGGCTTACGTGAATCCAATTAGGAAATCCGGCACACTTCACTGCTGTATTCGTTGTCAGTATGACTTGACACGGTCTGCCCCATCTAGGTGATAGACACGTTTCTCTGGTGTGATTCTTCACTACCACCCAGTCACCAGGATTCAGATCATGTTCTTGCTCGGGCTGCCTGGAAACTGCGTCTTCTCCAACCTGATGAGATACAGAACGCACTAGGTCAGCCAATCCTTTGCAATAGTCCAGAACCATATCATCAGATATATTCACCAGTTTGTTTGTGGGAACATGTGTTTGCCTCATCGCTCTTCCCATCATTATTTCGTGGGGGCTCAATCCTGTGGTTCTGTCAGGTATACTTCTGAGTCCCATTAAAACGAGTGGCAATGCATCTGGCCATTCTAATGATGTGGATGCACACATTTTTCCCAGTCTTGACTTTATAGTGCCATTCAATTGTTCAACCACTCCAGAAGCCTCTGGACGATATGCACAATGCAGTTTCTGTTTGATTTGAAATGCTTCACAGATTATTTGAATCACTTCGCTGTTAAAATGTTTTCCTCTATCTGATTCCAAAGTTACTGGAAAACCAAATCTAGGAATGAGTTCTCGTAGCAATAGTTTTGCAACTGTAATCCTGTCATTTCTCCTAGTAGGGTAAGCCTCCACCCACTTTGAAAACAGACACACTATGACTAGTACATATTTCAGCCCTCTACATGGTGGTAACTGTATGAAATCAAACTGAAGTCTCATAAATGGACCCTCTGCCTTTCCAATTTTCCCAAATCCAATTATTGTCTTTCTCCCAGGATTATGCATTTGGCAAGTTAGACATCTCTGGCAAAGACTCTCTGCAACAGCTCTGAATTTGGGATTGTACCAATTTTGTCTGAACAGCCTAATCATTGCATCTCTCCCTATGTGTGTGTCTCCATGATGCATTCTAGCCATTTGTGAGAGTAAACAGTCTGGCATGACTGGTCTGCCATCAGCACTGATCCACACTTCATCATCTTCTCTTTGATAACAACCCACTTTGATCCACAAATTCTTCTCACTTTAATCAACCTCATCTTGCAATTTCTTCACCTCATTCCAAGTTTCAGGTGGCATATATAGCATAAGTTGGCAGCTGATTCCCATTCTTTCCACCCTCTTATTGACTGACATTCTGGTTTTGGCACAATGTTGAGCCACCAGATCCGCATATCTGTTGCCGACTACCACCAAGTCATCTCCTGACTGGTGTGCAGCACATTTCACCACAGCCAATTCTTTTGGTGATTGTATTGCTTCTAGCAATTCCCTTACAAATTGTCCATTTTTAATGGGGGATCCTGAAGAAGTCATGAAATCCCTCTGCATCCATAGTTGGCCAAAATCATGCACAAACCCGTAACGATATTGGCTATCTGTAAATATGGTCACTCTCTGATTCCTCCCAAATTTGCATGCTTTTATCAAAGCAATCAATTCAGCTACTTGTGCAGATTTTACTCCTGGTAAATAGGATGCTTTGACTATTCCAGTTAATTCACGTACCGCATAGGCAGCAGTTAGTTTACCATCTTCATGTCTTTGGCATGAACCATCGACAAACAGCTCCCTGTCTGGCTTTTTAAGAGGCTGTTCCTCTATATCTGGACGTGGTTTTGTGCATAATTCTGTAATTTGTATACAATCATGTTCATCGTCTTCATCGTCTTTAATTCTTTTATGATATGGGTCTGGTAGTAAGGATGCTGGATTTATTATAGTACACCTTACCATGTTCACATTTTCAGCACCCATTATTATTCTTTCATATTTAGTCAGCCGACTAGGAGTAAGATGTTGAGTTCGGGTTCTTGTCAACAGAATGACAACTGCATGTGGAACATACACTTTCACAGGGTGTCCCATCACAATCGACTCACTTTGCTCAATGCTCAAACAAGTAGCCGCTACTGCTTTTAGGCATCCTGGCAATGCGGCTGCTACTGGGTCCAAAGTAGCAGAAAAATATGCTATAGGACGTCTTTCCAGTCCATGTCTTTGAGTTAGGACTGAAAGTGCACAATTTTCTCTCTCATGACAGAATAATGCAAATTCTCTTTTATAATCAGGCATGCCTAAGGCAGGTGCTGAACATAGGGCATGTCTCAATTTTACAAAAGCTTCTACACTTTCATCCTCCCACTCAACAGGGTCCTTTGCTTTCTTTTTTGTCATGTTAATTAAGGGTTTAGCTAACATGGAAAATCCTGGTATCCATTGTCGACAGTAACCTACTATTCCTAGGAACATTCTCACTTGTCTTTGTGTTACTAGCATTTGCATTTTCTTTATTAAAGCTACTCTTTCAGCTGTTACTCTTCTTTTTCCCCTCTCAATTTGGTGTCCCAGATATTTAACAGCTGTTGTACAGAATTGTAATTTTTCAGGTGAGACTTTATGTCCTTCTTCTGCCAAAAGATTTAATAAGGCTATGGAATCGACAACACAGTCCTCTCTGGTATTCGATGCCACCAATAAGTCGTCAATATATTGTACTAAGACTGAACTTCCTGGCATCACTAGTTTTTCAAGGCACTTTTTCAGTATCTGGTTAAAAATAGAAGGACTTTCTGTGTACCCCTGAAGAACACGATTCCACACATAAACTTTGTTCTCAAATTTAAATGAGAAAAGATACTGACTGTCTGGATGTAATGGTATTGAAAAGAACGCTTGACACAAATCAATTACTGTGAACCATCCTGCACTCCATGGAATCTGGTATAAAATTTCTGCAGGATTTGGTACTATAGGACAACATGGTTCTACAATCTTATTTATTTTCCTCAAGTCCTGAACAATCCTGTATTTTCCACTAGGTTTCTTCAACCCCATTATAGGTGAATTACATGGGCTACTCATTACTTCTTTTAGAATATTTTGTTCTACCATTCAATTTATTTCTTCAATGACTCCTGCTTTTACTTCTGCACTCATTTTGTACTGTCTGGTATTTGGGAAAATTGCACCTTCTTTTACAGTAATTTTAACTGGATCTATTTTAGCCATAAGTCCTACTTCCTTTCCGGTGAAATCCCATACCACTGGGTTTACTGTACTTTTTAATTCTTCTGGCAATTCATCTTTTGTTATTAACAAAAACATTTCATCCACTTCTGTACCTTGTTTTGCAATCATAATTTTATATACATGGTCTTCGTCTGGTGTCTGAACAGCCACACCATCCGGTGTGCAGAAAATTGTACAATTCATCTTGCACAATAAATCCCTACCTAATAAGTTTACTGGACTAGAATCACATACTACAAATTGATGCATTTCTCTGAAGTTTCCAATTTTAACTTCCATTAGTTCGGTAAGAGGTGTCCTAATCCGCTGATTAGCTACCCCTACTACTTGGATATTTTCACCAGAGAGAGGAAGGTCTGGAATGTCTGCTGTTCTCACAGTAGACCGGGTAGCACCAGTGTCCAAAAGGAAAGTAATATTATTACCTTTCACATTCCCTTCAAAATATGGACCTGTCTGATCTACCTGTAAGGATGCGCCAAGTATGCACCCCTTCTTCCCCTCTCCTAGGCACCGTCATGGACTGAATTGACAGAAATCGTCCTGCAAAAGAAATTGTGATGTCATATAATCATTCTTACCACTTCCTCTCTGATATCCGACATCGGTACCATGCTTTGCTCTGCTTACATTACCCTGAATAGGAGCAGGTGGCAACTGACTCTGAGGATTTACACCCTGCTGTGAGTCATTCTGCGTCTGTGGATTTGAATTTTGACTTGGGCCATTATTATTCCTAATCTTTTTACATTCATCCTTCCAATGCCCCAATTTTCCGCATCCATGACAAGGAAATTTCTTTTTAGCTTCTTCTCTACTCATTCGACCTCTAAATTTTCCACCATTCCCAGAATCACCATTCGTTCCAGAATCTTTTCCAGGATTTTCACTTGGATTTTCCAAATTGATTCCCTGTTTCTCAGCCATTTTCACCTGTGCCCACATTACTTTTTCCTGCAATTTCTTATGTCTATCCTCAATATCATCTCCACAATATTTTGCATACTTCAAAATCTCATCTATGGGCTTTCCCTGCCAACACAGCATGTGTTGTTTAATCATCTGGCAAATCTCTGGCTTCAAACCATAAACAAACCGATACACAAACTGACTCATGTTCTCGTCTCCAATGTCCTCAAATCCACTATACTGTTTAAATACCTGCAATAAACGCTCATAGTAGGAATGCACTGATTCATTAGCTTCTTGGGTAGTTCGATCTATTTTTACCCAATCTGTTTCTTTCGGTGGTATTTTCCCCTTCAGGTAAGTTATCACTTGCTGATACTTTTTCATCACATCATTTGACGGGGCACCTGTCTTCGGATCTCTAGGATATTCATCACTTGGCCAATCCACTGTGATTTTGCAATCTGTCCATAAATCGGCAGGTACCACTATGTCAAACAAACCATCCAAATCCTTCAACAATACCTTTGACACCTTTACAAACCTTTCAACCTGCTTGTACCATTCAATTGGCTTTTCCCTCAGCTTTGGAAAGTCATTCGTAAATGACAAAATATCCTGTCTGCTCCATGGGACATGTACATATCCTCCTCCCGCAATTTCTCGCATTGGATACATTTGGTCAATTTTCCCTGATTCCTTCATCACATATTCTGATGCTGTTCTACTTGTTCGTGCTTCTTCCTTTTTCTTGGCCCACCTAGTTTTCCATTTATCTAGGTCTCCCCATTTTTGCAAAACTAACATCAATTCTCTTATTTGTAATCTTCTTCCAGAGGCATTCATATTTTCTAAATCTTTGTCTGAAAATTCTGATCTATAGGGTTTCTGTAGTACTTTTGATCTCCCTATTTCTATGCCCATCTGTAGTGCTAAATTGGACAATTTTTCATGGAATATCTTTACATTTCTTGTGATACTCCTGCACAGGAATAACAATTCTTCTCCATCATAGGTATTTAAGCGTTCTGGTCCTATATTTCCTGCTATTATTTCTTCTAATTCGACTTTCAATTTATGAATGTCTATTATTTTTGAAGATGTACACTGTTTAACTGACCCTTGCACCCATCTTTCCAGATCTTCAGGTGTTACTATGGTAGCACTTTTTGTTCCCGATGAAGTCACTAAACTTACATCTTTTGAACCTCCAGGTACCTCTTTTCTGGGAGTACTATTTACAGAATCTCGAATAGGCAAGTCCATGAGTGATATTGTGGATTCACAGTCACTAAATTGATCCTCAATTATAACTGGAGCTTCAGGTTTGGGATTATTCACAGCAGTAGGTATAAGTATCTGTGGAGGACAGCTTCCCTGAGTACCATATAATGGAACTACTGGACCAATTGTTACTGGTATGGTCAACGAATCAGGATGCACTTTTATCTGGGTTATTTTCTGTATTAATTCTGCTCTGGTCTTTTCTAGGGTTTCTTTTTCTTTGTCATGAAGTATTCTACTCGTGGTGAATTCATGTATTACCTGTGGCACTAATGGAGTTTTTGGTGGTGCACTTGGGTTGCATCCACTTGTCCCTTCCTGATATGGTGGTGGATTTCTTAACATTTCCTCCATAAATACGTCTTCAGACTCCTCATTTCTCATTAAATGTTTTGTCTTTTCTGTGCACTTATTTCCTAATTTTTCCTCTGCTGAAAACAATGGATATAATCCTTCTGTAATCATTGCCCTTCTCCATTGTTTCATCTGACCATCCCTAGACTCACGTTGATATCTGGGAAAAAATCCTGGATAACTCCTATTACTCCGAGGTCGATCACGCTCAAATGCCTCGGTTTCCCATTCTTCTAGAGCTTCATATTGGGTTAATCTAGGTCTGGGTTCTAAGTCATTCATCCTCAATCTCAAGTTTTGAAGAATTCTTCCATTGAAGGTACCATTCTCAGGAAATGCTAATACTCCATCATTTTTGGTGTATTCTATCCAATTCTCCATCCATACACAAGTATGATAACCTCTTTCCATCATCATAAATGAAGCGGGCGTTTTAGCTGGTGGAATAATAATTCCTTCTCTAGTTTTGATTGGTTTGTCCTTTTTAAAATAATTCTTAATCTTTTGTAAAAATGACATTTTTCTCCTTTCTCCGTACATTCTATCTAATCTTCGGTGTACAAAATTATATTCTGCAAAACCTAGGAATCTCCTATCCGGACGAGTTCCTGTTAAAGTCGGATCGCGTTTTAACATGCAATCTTTATCCACTAAGAGTTTGGCTTCTAAATTCTCGACCAATCAAATGTTTGCTAACTTTTATTTCTAAACCAATCCTTTCGCGGCCTTTTGGTGACGTTCTGTCAACCCCTCCTTTACAATCTGCTCTTCTCTGTCCCTCGCTGTTTCAACCAATCCCAGCGCGGCACCTGTGACGTCAGTACTACTTCTGACTACTGACCCCTCCTTTACAAAAGTCCTTTCACGCCCGCGGTTTCAATCAATCCCAGCGCGGCGTTAGTGACGTCAGCTCCCTCTCTGGTAGCTAACCCTCCCTTTGCAAAATCTTACGCAAACTTTATTTTCTCTATAAATCTTAATTAAATTTCAGTAACCACATAAAACATTCGCTATCGTGCCAGTTTCTCTAAATTCGAAAAGATAATTCTTGCTCACACTTAGTAAAACCTTTCTATTTACTATACATACACTACGAGTAAAACATTTCCGTCTACTCTTCACACAAGCTCCAGAAGTACCTTTTACTTCTCCAATGTTACCCTTACTAGGTGATATAACATCAAATTTTTACCAGCGTACTCTTTTGCTATTACTCACACGCATAGAGTCCCTAACGAGTACTGAAAGTCCTGCTTAACTTTTCAGTACTATTTCTGCCTGACAGATAACCTCACTGCAGTATGGCTTCCACTTACCACCCGCTATTCCTTTTACCCCGGGGTTTCTAGACAACATAAACAAAAACTCAAACATTTAAGCGGATATTAGTTCATAAAATACAAATAAAAAAATTCTCATTACCCAATTAACAAAAAGTAACCATAACCGTCCTCTGCTTACCAGAAAACTGATCCAGCGCGATATTAGCAAACAGCATTCATACACCATATACTCTCTTGGGCCCATACATTCACACTATGCTAATACTTACGCTGGTTTTATCAGTTGTTACTCTTATCAAAAATCCCTGCTACCAATTACCTTCTGATTGAAGAGTAATGACTTACCGATGAATCTTTTGCTAATTGGGAAGTTTAAAATGAGTGACATTCATTATCATACAAAATCCTGAAATAACCACTGAGTCAGGAAGTTTTAAAATTGTTTATCTAAAGATTTAGCAGAGTAAAATACAAAGCCACATGGTACTTTAATCGTAATACCCAAGATTAAGCATAGAAATGATTATTGCTAATCAATGACGGTGTTTAAAGAAGAGAAGAAGATAGTGAAAGCAGCGCAACTAAAGGTTGCATTATATTTACCTAAGTGCGAGAATCAAACCCCTTAGCCAAGGAGTTGGAAAAATAGGACCCTGGAAGGATGAAGAGCAAAGACTCCTCCCGGATCAGGACAGGACCGGTGACCTCTCTATCACGACGCCTGCGTCGTTCCCCTCTCTGGTACTTCGCTTCTCCTCGATTCTCCCGTTTCTTCCTTCTAATGGATTCCGCCGCCCCCACCTCAGGACCTCTCTGGACAGCGGTTCGGTCTGCAATCGATCAGCCTCTCTGCTCCTTCAGCTGTGCTTAAGCTTGAATGACTAATTAGCTAAGTCTATATCTATTATACCCTTCTACGCAAATGTACCTCCCCTTAATGTTGCTAAAATATGGGACCACTACTTCTGATTGGACAGGGACAGGGGGTGGATTGTCGCACCATATTGAATTTACTTCATTTCATAAGGTTCTTTTTTCTAAAATACCGCCCCTCAAATTTAATACATTGGCTTTATTTCCCACCCGTCTCACGACAAAGTTTGTGCCTTTTTCATATACAATGTTACAATTTTATGAACATTCGAGGATGTGACAATATAGGCCATCAGGTCACGGCCTTGGACAACGTCCAGGTTGACTTCATCCTTTCCGCTCTGGGCAGTCTGTCAAGGAGCATGCGCAGAACCCACATCATTCGAGTTTTCAGTTCACCATCCCAGGCCCAAATTTACGAACTAATAAAAGTGCAAGAAGAGAATATTAAAATCACAAATAAAAAGTTTCACTGTATACCCATTCTGTCTATTCTATTCCCATTTTAATTTTATATACTATCCCGCATTAGTAGCGTTAAGAAAACGAAAATTTAATAATGACACAAGAGCAAGCTGAAGCATGTGAAAACATTAAGCAGCCATTTTATGCACACTGCGCAGAAGCAGAAGTTTCCCACCAAGCAAAGAAAGACGTCACACCATGTGATCAGGTTGAGACATGCGCAATAGAGTTCCCGCGCTTTAGCGGCCATTTTAGATTACAGACAAGCGTTATTTGTTAGAAAAACACATAAGCAAGCTTCCTTGCTATTCGTGTAGTGTATGCAAAGGTTAGTATTAACAATACAAATTTAATAAATTAATACTATGAGGAGGATTGCGTACAAGCAAGTTTCATTTATGAAACCTTGCTCCATCAATGGTTTAAAAAGACCACATTCGTGAACACAGAGCCGCTGTACACATTTTGATTTCCAATTCACCCATCAAGCAGGTATTTTAGTACCTCCAGGAATGGTGCACTTTCCCACCCAGGGAAAACAATGTTGTTCAAAGAGAGACGAGAAAACAAAAGTAGCGCTTCACTGGCAAACACTGTAAAGTGGCGCTAATGTGTTTAGGTGTGAATAAATCAATCTGGCCACCTTGCAACCACTCTGTCTTGCTTTAGTTAGTTAGTTATTTTTAATATTTGGAATGTTTTATTTCTCTCCACCCCAAGGCTGCACTTAGAAATTGAAAAATATCAGAAAAAGACGTTTCCAGCAAAACTGTTTTTCTTTTTTGGATCCATTTCACAGGGGAGAAAATAAACGAAAGGAGGAAAGAGAAGGTAATACCTGTTTCTTGAAGTCTCGGTTTTCACTAAATGAGGAGGAGCGAGACAGAAAGAGAGGGAAGAGGGGGAACAAAGGGAAGGGGCGGCAGCTGCCAGCGGCAGGAGAACTGGACACTGTCCTTGTCTTCTCTGGGCACGAAGGAAAAGGAAAAGACAGAGTCCTTTTCCTTCTCTGCCCGTTCCGCCCGTCCCCAAAAGCCGAGACTTAACTATTTCTGCCCTCTGGGAGGCATGTTTAAAATAAGACAGTAGGGGAACGGAATCTATGAAATTAGAGAAGTAGGGGCACGCCGTGCCCTGCCGATCCCGCCTACTTCGACCACTGGGCCATGACTATAGCATTTATAGTGCGGTGATGCGGAAACCAGCACTATAATGCGTTAGTCTGACCCCTGATGAGTGGTACTTGGCATGATGTGGCTGAAAGTGCCCTTGTGTAATGTAAAAGCGCTCCAATACCTTCAAGTCGAGTCGCGCGCTATATAAAATTGCAATATAAATAATAATAATTGTGCCGCAACCTAATATTAGTCCAGTAGGGTTGTGCAACTGCATCCCGGAACTGATGAATACTAACTTCGTGCAGTTCAACTTACGCGCATGCGCACTGAGAACAGACCTGTCCTTCCCGACTAGGCCGTGCCCAACGTTTGTAGTGACCTGCCTCGACGCATGCGCACTATGGCCCTGCCTCGCGTCACGCCGTCTACTGCCTGAGCATGCGCACAGACACCATGTGACGTAATCACGTGACCTGGCCGTGGAACAGCTGCTCTTTCCTCCTTGATGGACCCGTGTTAGTCCCACTGCTGTGGGCAGAGCTGTGCCCGGTGGAGTAGGCGGTGGGCCCGGGAGCCCCCTAGGCCCCGCAGGAACAGACAAGGGCGCCTTTCCAGAGTTAGATCTCAGGCTTATGGGCAGGAGGTAAGGTGGAAACACACAAGTAGGGCTAGCGTCTGTAACAGCAGGAGGTAAGGGATTGGCTTTGTTGCAGGAGGCAGGTTGGGGTCATGAGGCAGGAGGGAAGGTGGGGGCAGTGTGTCAGTGCCTGGGGGGCTGTAGCTGAAAGTGAATGCTGAGAGTAGGGCTGTAGATCTGGTGCATAAGGCAGGGTTAGAACATGAGGCATGTCTCGGAATCTGGGGCAGGAGGCTGGTTTGTAATATTTATTTATGCGTTTTTATATAGCGCGGACTTTACCCGAAGGTGGCCGAGCGCTTCACAATAGGAACAGTAACATTACATGAGGAGTCGGTTACACGTGAGCATAATACAAAAGCAAGCGTTACATTACATGAGGAAAGGTGACAATTGTGCAACTAACAAAAACAAACCAGATACAAAGAGGTATACGTTCCAAGAGGAAAAAGTGACAGGTGTGCATGATACATGAGATACAAATAGAGATACAAATAGTACAAATAGTAATTGTAGGCTTGAGATGCAGGAAAGGAATAAGGAATAAGTCTTTGGTACAAGTTAGTGCTGTTTATATTGCGAGGCTGCACTGGGGCAGGTGGCAGGGTTGCTGCTGTGGAGCAGGAAATGAGGTTGGGATAACGAGGCATGAGGTAGGGTGGAAGCAGTGTGTCAGTGCTTGGGGTCTGTAGCTGAAAGTGATGGGAATCTAATGCAGACAGCAGAGCTATAGATCTGGTGCACCTGGTAGGCCAAGCACATGAGGCATGACTGGAAAACTAAGGCAGGAGGCAGTGTTATATAATAATATTAGGTGTGAGATGCAGGGAAGGGGGTAGGGTTGATCGTTTGGAGTAGAAGACAGGAATAAGTGTATTTGGTACAAGTTAGTGCTGTGTGTATCGTGAGGCTGCTCTGAGGCAGGGTTATAATAGCAGGTTAGAGATTCAGGGAAGGAGGTAGGATTGATGGTCTGGAGTAGGAGACAGGAATAAGTCTCTTTGGTACAAGTTAGTGCTGTGTGTATTGTGAGGCTGCTGTAGAGCAGGAGGCAGGGTTGCTGCTGTCGAGCAGGAAGTAGGATAGGTAAAAGGGTTGGAATCAGGGCAAAAGTCCTAAAAAAAGAAGTGGGGGGACGCTGACGTCACGACAGGAAGCGACGTCACGAAAGGTGGCTTGCACCATCAGACTCATTGCCTCCCCTCGCTCACCCCTTAGATGCGATTGCATCAGAGAAGCCAGCGCGTGAGCAGCGTTCTGAATGAGCTCCGATCTCGCCCCAGAGAGGCCAAAGAGTAAATGTGTGGCTCGATTTGCTCCAGTTATCGAGCTCCCGGTAAAATAAGTGGGGGGACGCCGTCCACCCGCGTGGTACCCCGACTCGAGCCCTGGTTGGAATAGATTTGAGGTTCTGGGGCTTGAGGTTGTGTTGGTGCTGGTGTTCGGGACACGACTAAGGCTAGTAGTTTTAATAGGTGGCAAGGTGACGGTTTTGGCCAGAAACTGGGCTAAGACCGTGAGGCAAGTGGTAGGGCTGTTGCTGTAGAGTTTCTGAGGCAAGAGGTAAGGTCTGGAGTTGTCATTTTGAAGCCCCCCCCCCCCTTGAGAATTAGCTTGAATGGAAATATAAAAAATCTTTAGGGATTTTTCAAGTCTGTTTGTCTCATGTTTGTGTGCTGAATATTTGAAATGGTCTCCAAGCATTTTTTTAGCCTGAGGGAAAATTGAGTAGTTTTACTTTAATGCTCAATAAGCTCTATTTTGCGACATTAGGACACTGGACCTCCTTGCGGTGTGCCTTGCCACTATGTCCCGTCCCCAGATCATCCACAGCGGCCACTTCATGGTCTCTGAACCACATGCAGACCGTGCCTTAGCAGCGGGTGGTGTCGAAGAGGACGATGATGATGACGACGATGATGTGGCACCAGAATCGGTGGTAATGGCACTATCCGAGCGGGCACTGGTGGAGCTTGGGCCAGAGCCCACCTGGCGGGGCAAGAAAGGCGCCGGGGAGTATGACTTTGACACCGTGAATGAGCGCACCTGCCAGACTTACCGATATGGACTAGGCAACCGTGGCGGGTGCTTGAACATTGATGCCTCTCTTACTAAGCTCTTCGAGTGCATGACGCTGGCATACAGGTGAGATTATGGGACTTTCTCAGGTGTCCCTTTATTTACTTAATGGGGGGGATTGTAAAGTGCTACCAACAACAATTTAGAGGTCTAAATGTTCTTTGTTTAGCTCATGCGTGAATTATAACACATTAAAAATGACACCATACATTGGTTCACATTCTGCAAAGGTAATTTCGTTTTGTATATCTAGAATAACTTTTCAGCAGAAGCATGAAAGCAAAAAGGTTACATTCAGCTTCAAAATCCAACTTCAAAAGCCTGACACAGAAATACTGGTGTAGTGCTGAATTAGCGCTATGTTTCAGCGAAAAGTTTTGCCCATAAAATTGCCTATCTTGAAGCTGTTCCACATGCTGTTCAGATGGGACATGGAAAGATTTTGGATTGACGGGTAGAAGGAGAACAAGATTTGACGTGGGCATCTGCTGGGGCATGTTTGCTTGTAGATTTGTGATTTCTTAGCAAGTAGCTGGACGTTCGATGCATTGGTTAGTTCCATGGTTATGCATATGTGGACTTTAGAAGTTAGTGTTGGGGCTCAGGAAGAAAAAAGACCAAAACAGAGTGTGGATTGGGTGTGGGCCACATCAAGAAAATAGATGGCACAGGACCCGAAATAAGCGTTTGGGTGGTAGGAAAACAGAAATTATCTATTTGTAAGATAAGAGGGTAAAACATTTGACCACCCCGTGGAGAGAGAATGCTACAAGTGTGGTGTCGGTTGAACTCCTCAAGGCCTCCACTTGCAAGAGTCATACTTGCCAAAATTCTATGACCAACAAGAGGCAGGAAAATTCAAGATTTTAATTTGCTAATTGGCATAATGATGACATCACTGGAAATTATATCACATCACATGACTTATTCACAGTGATAGTATCGTTATAAATTACATCATGACACTCCTGAAGGAGCGTCCTGAACAGACACATGACGCAAGGGGTAGTGGCTGACAGATATTCTGGCCACACACCAACCCCATGCCTTTGCAAAACCAATAGGTCTGGCCTTCGTAAGCTGGTGCAGTGGTTACATTTTTTTTATTGCATGCATATGCTGCAAAAAGAAAATATGCTACCGCGTAAACATGGCTGACACGCTTGCAATAAAAATATAAATTAAAAAAATAATATACTTTTAATAGAGCAGTAGGTTTGCTTCCTAGCACGTAGTTGTACTAAGAAGAGGCATGGAGAGCCTTTTTATTTTTTGATTTATTTAAAAAAAAAAAAAAAAAAAAGACAACCCTTCTTATAGGTAACCAAGGCATACAATATATTTACAAAACAGGGGCTCTTGTGGACGATGTGAAAATAATACATAATCTGTAGGCTCACAATGGTGCTAGTCTTTCCCTTACTTTGTCTTGATATGTCGCCTCACGCACGTCACAATGTTATCACCATGCCAATTATTGACTAGCAACCTGGAGATGCACGCTTATTGGTGCTCGTCTCTCACCTATGATGTCTTATTACGTACCACAGTGACGTTGCCTAACGCACGTTGCTACGCCGCATATTTCCATTTGTGATCGTTTCGTGCACTATCCTGCACTGCACCGTGAGGCTGACTTCTGCGGCCTCAGCATTATCGTTTACACGGATCGACGTGTTTTCATCCACTTGGCACTCAACGTGTTGCTTCACCTGACTGTAGGAAGCTGGGTTTCTGTTGCAGTAAACCCCCCACCCCCTTTTTTGCCAGACTACTGATGCACTTTGACTCGATGTGCTCTGGGTCCCTGCCAATCAGGTTCCCAGGGCCTGTGTTCTTTCCCAAAACTGTACCTTGTACCCCCAATGCGCACCTCTCTGGCCACATGTCAGTCCCTTTGTAAAAGGTACCATGGATACCAAAGGCACTGTGGCCAGGGAAGGCCTCTAAGGGTTGCAGCACTTATTGTGCCACCCGTAGAGGTGCATGACCCCTGTACCCCTACAGTGTCTAAGCCAATTCTTAGACATTGTAAGTGCAGTAATGCCATTAAGAGTATATGGTGCTGGGAGTTTGTGATTACGAACTCCACAGCACCATAATGGCTTTACTGAAAACTGGGAAGTTTGGTATCAAACTTCTCAGCACATTAAACCCACACTGATGCCAGTGTGAGATTTAATGAAGAATGCACTTAGAGGGCATCTTATAGATGCCCCCTGAAAAACGACCAGCCTCTGGTGGGTTTCCTGACTGGTACACACCAGCCTGCCACCACAAGACATGTTTCTGGACCCCTGGGGTGGGAGCCTTCGCTCCCTGAGCCCAGGAACAACGCATTTCCTGGGCGGAGGTGGTCACATGACCCCCAGCCTCTCCTGCTATCAGGAGCAGGCCCCCTACATGTCTCCCCTCCTTTTTGGTGGGAAGGCAGGTGGGAAAAATTAGCACAGCCCAGAGGGTGTGCCCACCTCTTCCAAACCCACCCCTCAGGTGGGGGAGGTGAGGTGAAGCCCACTCTTCAGTGCCCGCCATCTTGCAGATGGCAGGCACTCTCCAATCCGGATTAGGGATTGTGCCCACTCCCCCATGTGGAGTGAGCACACCAAGGGTGAAGTCACGCTAAGGTCAGTAGCCCATTGGCTACTGACCTCGAGACCCCTAAAGTGCCCCCCTAAATACAGTATTTAGGGGACCGTCCTGAATGAAGAAGACAGATTCCCGCAACCTACGAAGAAGAAGGACGAAAGAAGAGGCCCAGCAGAGGAGACAGCACAGAAGAACTGACTTGGTTCCAGACCTACTGGCCCGTCTGCAGTTTCCATAAATCCTGCGCCAAAAGTCGTCTTGTACTGCAGCCAGCGACCTCCAGAACCCTGGGAGGACTGACTGCCTTCAACAAAGACCGGATCTCCTGTGAACAGCAGCTCTGTGCAAAAGAAACTCCCAAAACAGACTCTGAGCCTGCTGAAGACAAAGAAACCAGACGCCTGGAACCACCACTGCACCCGTCGCCTACGGCCCGGGTTCAAGTGGCCCACTGAGGTCCCCCAGTGCTCCAGAGTCCGACGCCGCATTCAACCTCTGCACGGAGACCCCCCCCAACCGCGAGTGGCCCTGTAAGGTGAAATCCGACCTCAAAAGACACCCCTGCATCCAGCCGCCCTGTGCCCTGAGAACCCGAGGTCCACCTACGTCCCGAGCCCTCCAACTTACCTGCCCAGCTGTTGGTTACTCCCGGAAGTCTTCCTGGACAGAGCCTGCAGCCAAAATCCAAAACCGGCAACTCCCATTGAAAACAAAAGGGTACCCAATGCCAAAACAGCACCCTGCACCCAGCCGCCCCTGCGCCGTTGCGAGTGCACCTTGTGTGCTAACTCGGATCCCCCTTTGCCCTGAGCCTAACACCAGGAGCTTTGCTCCCACAACCTTGTGGCCTACTCGTGAGCAGCCACAAACCGGAGGTCCCCTATTGGATAACATTGGGCCTCAGCACTCTGCACCAGGCCGCCGTAGTGCTGCTGAGGGTGTTTTAAGGGTGCATCCTTGACCCTGGGGGAACCCTGGTTCTAACCCCAGAATACCAACTCCCACAAATAACTACTTACCTGTAAACCGATAACGCTGTTTCCTTCCATAGGATTGCATTGACTGTTTTCCTTGAAAATTCTTTAAAGTGTGGAGTTGGTTTGTATGAAACACTGAAAAACTGCTAATGTACAAAGACTGATTTACTTACCTTTTCTCTAGGAAATGTCCCAGTGTGATATCTAGGCATATCACACTGAGTAAAAAAAGTAACTTAAAAAGTAATCTGTAAAGTAACTGAAAAGTAATTTCGAAACATTGACTTAACTGTAATTCAATCAACTGCATTTGAACCTGCATTTAACTGTAAAACATTGCATAAGATTTTGCAAAGCATTTATTTCACTAACCTGCACCAGGCTTGGCTTGGTTCTAGAAATAAAATAACTTCATATTTTTATACAAACAAAATTGGTCTGAGTTCAGTCTTTGAGTGTGTGAATCCATTTGCTGCCTGAGTGTGTACAACAAATGCTTAACACTACCCTCTGATAAAGCCTTACTGCTCGCCCACACTACCACAAATAGAGAGTAAGGTGCTATCTACTTTTACCTCTGCCTACCTTTGGGGTTCCGCTGGACTCTGTGCACACTATACCTCATTTTGGTATAGTGTATACAGAGCCAGCTTTCTACACTGACCGAGCCCTATTTCTCTTCGTCAGACTGTGGCCTCCTTATCCTGGGTTTGTCCGGTGTCATTCTCCCAGTATCCTATTTAAACCTTCCTCTTCCAGGATTCTAATATGCATATTTCTCCTACAGTGGCTCACGTCTTCCCTTCCAGACACAATACCATGTGTCCTCTTGCCATTTGGATGTCCCTTTCCTAACCTGGCCCATGTTTACACGTTGCCACGCTCTGGTTTAGTGCCAGTTTTGAGGTCTTCCCCCTCACCTGGGTAAGTTCTAGAGATACTCCTTTATGGTTTATTCTCCCTCTGGTCATTTTACCATATTAATCCCATTAATTCTCTTTCCCCAAAGCACCCGGCTGAGTCCTATGTGGGTAAACCCTTCCTTCTCCCTCATTTAGTGTGCATGCCACCAATTCTGGCATATGTTTGCTCATTGTGTCATCAGGTGCGCTTATAACTGGTTTATTTTTACCAGCACTCAGGGTATTTATTATCCTCCGCTCAGTTAGTTTCTTATTATCTCATTTCCGGTGTCCCTCATTTTCATGGCCCTGATGAGATCCCCTATTGTTTGAGGGGTCGAAACGTTGTCGACGTTATTCATAACATACCATTTCTGGCTTCCCTAAATTAAAAGGGGGCTGTTGTAGGGTATTGTTTAATAACAAATGGTCGTTTTTCTGTATTAAGAAACCTTATCCTATGCTAAAATTTGTCACTCGTATTATGTTGGTTCTTTTATCACATGGGACACTGAGCACAGTCTGCTTGTTTTCAATACAGACATTATTTCTATGAAAAGCAGTATTTGGTCTCTTTTTTCTGTTCTGTATAAAGTTTTTCCTTTGGCATTCTATTTCAGTTTTATTTTGCCATTGTGCCTACAGATTATTGAATATTTTCACATCGTCCACAAGTACCACTGTTTTCTAAATATATATTTTTGTTTTCTGAAGCACATCACAGGAACGTTGGATTTTTATTGGTACAATAGAAAAGGTGCTGGATTTAAATTACTGCATGACAAAAAAAAACGTATTGTAAATAATAGAAAGAAAAAAGCGCCAAACTGTCTTGCAAATGTAACTGGGGCAGATAGTCACGTGGCTTGACAGTTGGTATAACATTTTGCAACATAAGGCAGAGGCCCCTGGTGGTGGTGGTCAGACATGTAGAAAGCTGCTCCATGCTTTACTTTGCTTCGGTTCATGAAGTAAAAAAACAGCATAGGTTGTTACTCAGATACAGTTCTGATACAGACAATCCCTGTCCCAGAGATTAAAAGCAAAGCACTTTGCAGATATACCAGTCATTTTACCTCACACTCAAACTATCCATTGTGATTTTTAACAGACATGAAGAAAAAATCATTAAAGCTGCTTCTCCCTTCACTGCATTGAGGCCCTGCCTTCCTCCCAAATGCAAACAAACTCCTCAGTTCACTTTCTAGGGACGCTTGATGCATTTAATCCCTGGCTGCTCTTCCGGGCATTGTTTTTATTTGTTTCTCTGCCTGAGGTGCGGTTAATTGCAGAGGCCTCCTGAAAAGCCATAGCATCAGAGACTGAAATTGGTAGGCGGCAGGGCTGTCTAGAAAGCGGCAACTTCCAGTCAAAATTGGTGATAAAAGTACAGTCTTGACTTGAAATCCTACTACATTGGCTGGAGTGAGCTCACCCTAACTTGATGCTTTGCTGGGTGAGGAATCCTTTGCACATTGTCTTAAATGGAAATCACCCTCACCCTTTATTTCAAATCAATTAAAACAGATTGGAGTGTAAGAGTCAGTTCCTTGTAATGTAGAGGGCTTTTATCAAATGTTTTTGTGTGATCTCTGTTTTCAGTTGTAGCAAATAACAGGCAGAAAGAAACTGCCATGGCTGATGTAAAAAAACGTATCTCTGAATTAAGTGATTACGCAAAATAATGTATTCCCTTCAGTTGTTTTTAAGTTTATTTTTATTGCTCGTTGATTTTCATTTGTTTTGAGGCCCGTTCATGTTTACATAAGTATGCTCTCAACGCAACACTTGTTAATGTTGCAGACTAGGCTTGGTAGAAATCTTAACATAGTTGCTTTTCTGTCATTATCTTTAATCTGTCCCGCAGGGCTATTTCTACTCTGACCTATAGTATGGGAAAAGGATGGAGGAAGTTGGATACTCTGAGAAAATAGGAGACATGAGGGAGAGCTCCTACGACAATATCATGTCTCTCTACTACCTGTCACTGCTTTAATCAACCCCGTGCTGTGCCTTTCTTTTATGCGGCATTAGCTCAATGCTCAGAGACTCGTGTTGTTTCATCCATATCAAAACATGCTCTTCCATTTGTGAAAGGCAGCGAGTCTTCTAAGACCCTCAATGCTGCCCGGTGCAGGGTTCCACCTCTAATTCACTTTGGGTTCGCTATCAAAATAATGAGGCAAGCGCTGGAAACTGGAAGACAAGAAAAAGGTTTATTTCTCATGAGGAGATCACGTCAACTGCAGACACCGGGATGTCTGAGGGAAGTGTTCTGCTGATACTCCTTTGGCTCTTCCTTTTATACAAGTTTGACACAATGCATTTGTTTTGTCAACATGGTTACACAAGCTTGGGGTCCCGCCCGGGCAGGTTGTCACACAAGCCCAACAGTAATTCTCTTCCCACCCAGGTCAAACAGACAATCTTATCTTGCAGCTGGACCTTGCTTCAGGGTCTAAAACATGTGAGACCGGCCAGATCTAAGAGTCCGTTCTGTTGATAAAAACAGGTCCCATTGTTGGTAACAACAAGTCTTGCTGTTTGCAGTGCAATAAATCATGTTGCAAGAGTCTTTTTGGTGTTTGGAACCTGTTTGTGTAACTAGGTGCAGTGAGGGGTAGAGTGTCCAAAGGTTTGCCTGAAAACAGAGATGAGAGGAAAAACGAGTTTGTGGCAGCAAGTGGCGCTGAGGTTTGTTGTGGCAATAGAGTTTATAGCCCCCAGCACACATACCAGGTCGGTCAGAGGGATGCTAGTAAGGGCAGGGTGAAACAAAGGTGACCAACAGAATACAAAATGGCTGTGATAGATTAAAATGACTGCAACTTATGTGCACATAGAATTCCACCAGACAAGATGGCGCAGGTAATGTTCATGATTAGCGTTTTGCTTTTAACAGTGGCCCCTTTGAACATAACTAGCCAGCTTGTCAGTCTATTTCGATCTCCATAATGTCCCGTATCTCTTGATCATACATTACTCTCATTTTTGTTAGCTGAGTGTCCATAGTCTTAGGGTGCAAGGTAGTTATGCAAAGAGAACACAAAGGTGGTATACAGTGTATACCCAAACAACAACCACATATTGTCAATACTGGGACCAAGAGAATCATTGATATTTTCCAACCCCACTCCTTCAAGATGCCCCAAAGCCAACTTCCAATTGTCCAAGTCTCTGATCCTTGATGAATTTCTGAAGATAGTCTATGGAGATGTTCGATTGCTTCATAGACAGAAGGTGAATTATCAGGAATGTATACACAGCAGCAGGCACCGATGATGCGGCGTGCTCCTCCACGGTCCGCTAGTACCACGTCCAGGACCATGCGATTTTGCAGGGTAACCAGACGGATCGCTTGGAGCTCAGCAGTGTTGTTGGTGAGGATGCCAGCAGTGACGTTCAGGGCGGTCTCTACCGCTTGGGACAGATGTCTGATGGCTCGGCTGTTTGCCATCGGACCCCATAGCGGGACGAGCCCTTTTGCTGCGTCGAGGAACTGTGATGAGGCAGAGTCTGCTTGATCAATGTCTTTAGAACGCTTTTCTCGATGATGCTCTGCAGGGGCTGTGTAGGTTGGTGGCAAAACAAAGGCGATGTAGCACGTGCCCCCCAGTTTCTTGGGAGCCAGGTGTAGGCTTTGGTTCCACAAACAAAGTACATATTGGGTGATGCAACAAGCGCTGGGGGTTGGCAGTGTTCAAAGTCCTTACAATGCTACAGGTGCTGTGACCCACATTCTTAGTCCCACGGCCTTCAATGCATATAAGGCCAGAGACGTTCACCACAGATAGGGCCACAGTCAGTGTTGCAGCAGTTCTTTTCTTCAGGTAGGAAAATGTGGCTCTGTTAGGATTATTGAACACTTGCATTTCCACTCGATCTTTGGAGGGGACATTAATCTGGAATGTCGCATTGAAGGTGTGAGGGCAGAAGGGGGCGGCTGTCCTTCCTGTTTTGTTTCGCCAGAACTCGTTGTAGAACTGGGCGATTGTTCCGTCGGAAGTGGCATTGTCTTTGTAACTTTCTTGTAGGAGCATCATCCAGGCAAGGCAAGATCCGTGAATAGAAAAGGGCGAAGGGATGAAAGGGATGGAATGTTCAGTGGCATGTGGTAACAGCCCACAGACCCAACAGTTGGTAGCATTGGTGGCAAGATTGTGCTGGTGCATCATCTGCACGAAATAATTATTCCAGAATTCTTTGCGTCGTTCTCGGAGATGTGGCGGTAGTGATACCAGGTAGTGTTCTTTCTTGGTGGTTGGTTGCATGGTGGGTGACAATGTTCTGTATGCAGGTGCATTCTCTTCAATGATCCAGAGTGCGACCATTAGCAGGAGACAGGTGAGAAATGCGGCTACAAGTGCAATTGTCTTTGTGCTGTGCAGGTTAGCAGTCTTGGTGTCTTTGCGGTGGTTTTGCAGGTGTTCAGTTTCTTCCATCATCTTCGAGGAGCTCAACAACTGTTAGGACCACAGACTTTTGTCTGGCGCTTTCCTGGTAGCGTTGTTTGACTGTGCTACCGATCTGAGACCTTGACTTAGTTGGTGGCCTGGTCGTTGGAGCTCCCTCCTTTCGTCGATCTTAGGTTGTACCCTTTCCTGGATGGCACCGTGGGGTCGGGAAATTCTGATAGTTCGAGGGTGTCTTCTTGTGGGTAGCAACTCAGAGCTGGTCGGTCTCTCGCGAGTACTTCCTCTTGCACCTCCACCCCTTCACAGGTTGCCAGGGTTGGAGGGACTCGTTTGCAGTGGTGGGCATGCAGCCAGTTTCGTTTTCCTTCCACTCGGAGGGCAGTTCGGGTGGCTTGCCAGGGGCCCGTCCACCTAGGCTCCAGATTCTTCGTTCTTTGGAAGTTGCGAATCAATACATGGTCGCCTGGCTTTATTTCATGTCCCGGGCCCCTGGATACGTCGGGCAAGGCTTGCTGCACCTGTTGGTGGATAATTGTTAGCTCGTTTGTCAATTTATGCAAGTAATCCGACATTAATATGTTCGGGACATCGTTAATGGAGGTGGGTCTTGGTGCCGCCCAAATGCTCATAGGCCTGCCAAAGACCACCTCATACGGGGTCAGTCGGTGTTTGGTTGGGGTGGAGCGCATCGATAACAATGCCAATGAGAGGGCGTCGGGCCATTTCAACCCGGTCGTGGCAACTATTTTGGCTAGTTTTAGTTTCAACGTTGCATTGTGTCTCTCTACCAGGCCCGCTGATTGGGGGTGGAAGACGGCATGGAACTTTTGTTTTACCCCCAACCCTCTCAGTATGTTCTGTATCACCTCGGCTACGAAGTGGGGGCCGTTGTCGCTCCATAAAATTCTGCAAAGGCCGTATCGGGGGAAGAATTCTTTCAGCATTACTTTTGCAGTGGCTAAGGCGGTATTGTCGCGGGTGGGATATGCCTCCACCCATTTGCTAAAGCGCACACAACCACCAGGACATATTTTAGACCAAGGCATCTCTCTAGTTGAATGTAATCCATTTGAAGGATTTCAAAGGGGTGGTCAGGGACTCCAAACCCTCCCGGTGGTACTACTGTCCCCTTCCCTGGGTTGTGTTGTGAGGCAGACTATACATTGTTGTACTAGGCGTTTTGCAGATTCTGCTATCTTGACGTTATGCCATACTCTGGTGATTAGTTCAATCATGGGGGTGGAGCCTATGTGTGCTGGTAAATGTGCCATGGTCAATATGGGGATGAGATAGGCATTGGGTAACAGCCATTTATTTCCGTCTTTAGTTCTCCAGCAATCTTCCTCGTCTTTTAGTCCCACCTTTTCCCACTCGGTCAATTCGTCTTGTGTGCCTGTAGTCTGTATGTCCCTTACAGTGGTCCTAGCGTCAGTCCATCGTTCAGCTTGTGACCTGGTCACATACATTCGTGTCGTAGTTCTGTCTCCTGCCGTGGCTCGGGCAGTAACTTCTGCTAGTGCATTTCCCTGTCCAATGAGATCAGTCACTTTCCTATGTGCTTGGCATTTTATCACTGCTAACTTCTTGGGGAGGAGGACTGCTTGCGTCAAGGCGGAGACTAAATCTCCATGCAGGATGGGTGTACCGTGTGAAGTCAGGAACCCTCTTTCTTTCCATAAGATCCCAAAATGGTGAACCAACCCGAAGGCATATTGGCTGTCGGTGTATATGTTAACTGTCGTGTCAGTCGCTAAGATACATGCTCGTGTGAGGGCAATGAGTTCTGCAGCCTGGGCTGAACGTTGGGGAATACGGGCTGTTTCCAGAACGGTTCGGGCTGTGGTGACAGCGTATGCAGCTGAGGTGGTGCCGTCGAGGAGTTTGATACACGAACCATCCACCCATAGTTCTCCATCTGGTTCTAGAAAGGCGCTGTCTCTGAGATCTATTCTACTCTTTGTTTGTTCATCGGTTAGTGTCACACAGTCGTGTAGTGGAGTCACGCTAGGATCATTTTCGGGTAGGGGTAACAGTGTGCCTGGATTGAGGGTGGTGCATCGCTTTAGGGTAATGTGCGGTGCTAGCAGGGTCAACTCATATCCTGTCAGTCGGGCGCTAGTCAAGTGTTGGGTTTTGGTCTGGTTTAGTAGTGTGTCGACTGCATGGGGTACTAAAACAGTGACTGGATTGGAGAGTACTATTCTTTCGCTCTGGCGTATCGATACTGCTGCAGCTGCCACAGCGCGCAGGCACGCTGGCAGCGCTCTGGCTACTGGATCGAGGGTGGCAGAGAAATATGCACAAGGGCGTTGTTTGTGACCAATTGATTGTGTTAGGACAGACAATGCACATCCTTCCCTCTCGTGCGTGTAGAGGAAGAATGGTTTGGAGTAATCCGGGGTTTTTAGGACAGGCGCTGAACAAAGGGCATTGCGTAGTTCTTTAAAGGCTGACTGGCATTTGGGGGTCCAGGGGAGAGGTGAGGGGATGTCTTTAGCTAGGAGGGAGAGAAGGGGTTTGGCAATGAGGCTAAAGTTCGGTAACCACTGTCGGCAAAATGAGGTGAGACCTATCAAAGAGCGGACTTGTTTCTGATCTTTGGGGACAGGGGTGTCTAGAATTGTCTGGATCATGTCAGGTGTGAGTTTCCTCCCTTCTTTGGATGAAAGGTGACCCAAATAGGTCACTTGTGATTTACAGAACTGCAATTTCTTTCGGGAGACCTTGTGACCATTCTCAGCAAGAAAATGGAGTAGTTTGATGGTGGCGGTGACGGCTATTGGTATGGTGTCCGCTGCTAGAAGGATGTCGTCTACATATTGTATTAGTGCCACTCCATCTGGCAATTGTATGGCGTCTAACTGTCTTTTAAGCGCCTGGCTATAGATGCTTGGGCTCTCAGTGTACCCCTGAGGTGCTCTGCAAAATCTGTACGAACGGGAGTTTAGGGTGAATCCAAATAGATAGCGGCTGTCCTTGTGTATAGGTATGGAAAAGAATGCGTTTTTGAGGTCAATTACAGTGAAGGTGGTGGCAGTGGAGTGGATTAAAGTCAAAATTGTCGTGATGTCGGAAACTACTGGGTATTGTGGCACTACGATTTTGTTTATCTCCCGCAGGTCAATGATGAAGCGGTAGGCTTTTCCGTCTCCCTCTCTCTTTACAATCGGTAGTATGGGACTGTTACAAACGTTGCTCACTACTTCCTCTACCACCCCTGCCTCTACCAAAGAGTGTATGATCTCTGTCAGTGCCTTCTCACCCTCTGGCGATATTTTGTACTGCGGTACTTTCGGTAGGGTTGCGTCCTGTCGTATTGTTACGTGTACTGGGTCAATCATCATTCGTCCTACGTCTGAATCAGCCCTAGCCCATAAGTGTGATGGCAAAGTGTCCAGTAGGGATGAGTCAGTCTCGGAGATGGGAATCATGTGCTGAGACGGGTTCTCTCTATGGCGCTGGGGGTTGTCATAAAGGACGACACGCACTCCGTCTGGTGAGCATCTGATAGTCGCATGGAAGTGTTTCAAAAGGTCGAGACCCATAATGGCGTCTGGGGTGTTGGAAGAGAGGAGGAATGTCGTTTCAACGCTATTGTTGTCAAGGTTAAAAGGGATCGATCGGGACAAAGGGTTGGTGGAGGGCGTACCGTCAAATCCTATTGAGGTCACATGTGAGCCTGACAAGGGTGCCCTTGGAATCAGTCGTTTGGATAGTGCACTACGTGTTGCTCCCGTGTCTACCAGAAATGGCGACTTTGTGCCCAGGACCTCAGCGGTAACATAAGGGCCTTGCTGATCAACCTAGAGCTCGACTGGATCCCTCCCTTGCCCCTGGCTGTCCTATGCAAAGTCGTACGTATTGTCATAATCTGTCTGTTGGTACTGATTCTGTTTGGGATGGTCAAATGTGTTCACTCTTCCTGGCCTTTCCTCGCTTGCTTCACTCGCGTACCCTCTCCCACGTCCTCTTCCTCTCTGTCCACTTGCTATTTCCCTCGCCCCTCTGCCCCTACCAGCTCCTAACAAAGCCGGGCATTGGGTTTTCCAGTGTCCATATTCTTTGCAAAATGCACATTGATCCTGTCCTAGGTCTTGGCGTCCTACATATGATGTCGATGAATTGTTTCTAGGTGGCTGTACTCTAGGGTATTCTGCTGGTATCCTCCCCTATATTGCTCCCTTCCTGTATTCGCCCCTGGAGTTGTGCTACCATTATCCTTTCCTTCAAGTCCTTCTTTTTCCTTTCTGTAGCCCTGTCATTTTCGTTTTTCTGATGCTCATAGTACTGGGCCATTTGGAGAATGGCCCCCGGTTTAGATGCTGCCCAACTACTTTAGCTGGCTTGTAATTTCTGGGATACATCTGGCAGTAGTCCTTTGACATAGTTCTGCACAAATAAGTGGTGTCCGGTTGCGGTGGACATGTCTTGTCCACTGTAATCGGAGAACACAGTTTCAAATCTGGAGAAATACTCTGAGACATCCTCTTGTGGTTTCTGGCGGCATGCGGTTACTATGGACCAGTCTATCTTTTTCTCTGGGATCAGCGTTTTCACTTTCTGCACTATTTTGTCAGGGAGGTCCAATATTGCTTTAACCGGCTTTTGACCAGGGTTCCGCTGTTTATCTAATGTGTTGAGTTGTTCCCAGGTATGACCAAGCAGTTCGGTATGGTCTATTTTCCTAATCTGTTTCCACACATCTGCTGGCAAACATAACCCGAAGAACAAGTCTATGTCGGCAAGTGTCATTATTGTTGATCCCAGAGCGGTACCTAGCTCGGTGTAAAAGGCGGTGGGGTTTTTTCGTAAATCCGGTAAAGATTTACGGAACGTCAAAATGTCCCGTCTGTCCCATGGTTGATACACCCAATTGTAGACCACCCTTCCTCTAGCGTCTTGATGGTTCATATCGTCATGAGTCCCTTGACCTCTAGGAGGTACCCAATAAGGGGCAGCTTCTTTTATCGGCATCATGCTATCTGGTTTTTCCACCGGGGGTCCTGCTATCTTAGATGTCCTGTCCTTATCTATCCGTCCTTGTTCCACGAGGTGACGGAATACCTCCAGTGTGGATGAAAAGAGTTCTGTAACATCGTTGTCGCCTTCATCTCCGGTGTCTACCTTCCTATAGAGAGCCACTCGCCGCTCGGGCCCTACATCTTGGTACTTCTCTTCATATGCAGTAAGAGTGTGGTAACAGAGACGTACAATAAAGTATCGTTTGCGGTTTTCAACATAGGAGTTGCATATGTCAGTTACATACTCTTCTGTCTCCTTCCTATCTATGAGGGATTTAACTATTTTATCAATGCCTGCTCGCTCATTTTTACTTAATCGCGGGACCCTGGGCGCTCCTTTTTCTTTTGATCCTACCTCTACTACTGTATCCTTTGATGAGGCATTTGGTGTGGGTGACTCGAAGGGAGCAGAGGCGGTGGAGACTGAGGCGATCGTGCCATCTCCGGCTATACTTTGGTGGTCCTGGCGTTGTGCTACGGGATGAGTAGGGGCGTAAGGGGGTGGCATGTATATGATTGGTGGACCTAACAATAAATCATCATCTACCCTTTGTTTTGCTGGTAACTTGGGGTAAAGAGTTGAGGGCGTTCTAACAGGGCATTGACCTGATATTTTTGATTCCTGTTCCTTTTTATCGATTTCCTTTTCTTTTAGTTTTTCTTCTAATCTTTTACAGGCTTGGTAAGCTGATTTTCGCGTTTCTTTATCTTGTCTAGCTTCGTCCCTTTTCTTTCTTTGAGCTGCCTCTTTTCGCCATAAACCAAAACTGTCAAACATGGCTGGTCTAGTTTTCTTTTTGTGGAGAGCTAATTCTAACGTTTCTATTTTAGCAAGATCGAAAGATCCCGTCAGTGGCCACTGATTTACCCGGTCCTTCCTAGTGTATTTATGCCATAGTTTGCTATAAGCTACGGTGGCTAATCCATACTTTACGTACATGTCCTTGTTAGGGGTGCCTTCCGGCGGTGCCGGCTGACTGACCTCTAACGAACGGTCGGGTCCAAAACAATTACAATCAAACAATCTAGAGAAAACAGGCATGACGTATTTATCGGTCAAAAATGAATATCTCAATCAATCAATTTAGACAAAAAGTCTGCACTACCTGTCCTTCGCTGCCTGCAAAGAGAGAGAATATTCCTATTCTTCGTTGTTTGCAAGCAGGGAAATGTCATAAATAACTCAATATCAAAAAAAGGAATACTAGTATTTCAATCAAACTATTCAATCAATTTAAGTCGTTTTTTTTCACGACCTTACCCGGACCGTATGGACAGTTCTTCGTCTTCCCCTTCCAGCGCCTGGTTGTCCTCTCACTCCAACAATCAATGCGGCGTTCCTCTAAGGTCCCAGTCAGGACCGCAGGTCACTCGAGAGAGGTCCGTTCGGAACCGGTGAAGTTCAGTCGATCGGCAGCCAGACAAGGGTCTTCTCAGGCAGGTATACCCCAATCGTTTAGTCGCTCACTCCGTCGTTAGGACCTCTCTACCGGACCCACGCGTCGCTGATGGGCCCCTACGTTTGGGCGCCAATTTGTGAAAGGCAGCGAGTCTTCTAAGACCCTCAATGCTGCCCGGTGCAGGGTTCCACCTCTAATTCACTTTGGGTTCGCTATCAAAATAATGAGGCAAACGCTGGAAACTGGAAGACAAGAAAAAGGTTTATTTCTCATGAGGAGATCACGTCAACTGCAGACACCGGGATGTCTGAGGGAAGTGTTCTGCTGATACTCCTTTGGTTCTTCCTTTTATACAGGTTTGACACAATGCATTTGTTTTGTCAACATGGTTACACAAGCTTGGGGTCCCGCCCCGGGCAGGTTGTCACACAAGCCCAACAGTAATTCTCTTCCCACCCAGGTCAAACAGACAATCTTATCTTGCAGCTGGACCTTGCTTCAGGGTCTAAAACATGTGAGACCGGCCAGATCTAAGAGTCCGTTCTGTTGATAAAAAAAGGGCCCATTGTTGGTAACAACAAGTCTTGCTGTTTGCAGTGCAATAAATCATGTTGCAAGAGTCTTTTTGGTGTTTGGAACCTGTTTGTGTAACTAGGTGCAGTGAGGGGTAGAGTGTCCAAAGGTTTGCCTGAAAACAGAGATGAGAGGAGAAACGATTTTGTGGCAGCAAGTGGCGCTGAGGTTTGTTGCGGCAATAGAGTTTATAGGCCCCAGCACACGTACCAGGTCGGTCAGAGGGATGCTAGTAAGGGCAGGGTGAAACAAAGGTGACCAACAGAGTACAAAATGGCTGTGATAGATTAAAATGACTGCAACTTATGTGCACATAGAATTCCACCAGACAAGATGGCGCAGGTAATGTTCATGATTAGCGTTTTGCTTTTAACACTGTTTTTAAATACAAAAGAGTAATTGTAAAAATAATTACCTCAATTTGAATTACTTTCATATGTGGTTATCCTATGATGTCCCTGACATTCTTTATAAAGGTGCACATAACTGCCCCTCTGCAGCCTCGGAGGACGTTCTCATTCACCCCCGCCATGTGAGCTGTGTCCTGCTGGCTGCAGCCGGTCATCTGAATCCTCAACAGTTTTATCTATCCTTCTAGCCTTTATAGAGATGGCATGATTGGATCTGTGCCTTACTCTTTTGTTCTTGGTCTGGAGTGGGTGGAGTTATGTGCCCAGTGTGAGCTCTCCAGTACCATGTGTGTCATCACGAATGGAAAAATGTAATTGTGACTGGACATGTTTGAGAAATACAGCCTCATAATGTTGGAGCGCATGCAGGACATCAAAGTGTTTATTGGCATACTGCTGCAAATTATGCAGAGACCTTTTGAAGTGAGATGGTTCCTTAACTGGTCTGTCTGAACTAGACACTGGCTACCAGATCACCTGTGAAAAGCTCATGAACAAGGTCTCAAATCCACTCCATAACCACATGTGGAGCAAGAGACACCAGACACATCCTAGAGGGTCTGACGTATTCTAGAAATCTTTCTGTACTACTTTCCTTTGTCAGCACTTCATGCCATTGACTGAACTGTGTTTACACACTTTAGAGTGAGGGATTATGGAGAGCACTAGTACACTGCTACATGAGATAACTTTGGCCTTAGGGCTGAAGGTTATTTAAAAATTTAGCGCCTCACATACAACTGTTATAGAACCAAATGATGATAGCACCTTCTGGTTTTCTGTGTATACAGTTCTTTTCATAGCTTCCTTTACCTACCTGTTAAAACAGTTCTGTTCTTCTTAAACATCCTAGCTGCTCATACAGCATCTGGCTCAGTAATCTCTGAACCAGTTGATGTCAATAGACCAGTTCTGCTGGTACATGATGTGGCTCAGTAATTCCTGAACCCAATTGATTTCGATAGACCAGTTCTGCTCATACGGGCTACAGCTCAGTAATCCCCGAACCAGTTGATGTCGATAGACCAGTTCTGCTCATACAGGATACAGCTCAGTAATCCCCGAACCAGTTGATGTCGATGTACCAGTTCTGCTCATACAGGGTACGACTCAGTAATCCCTGAACCAGTTGATGTCGATGTACCAGTTCTGCTCATACAGGGTACGACTCAGTAATCCCTGAACCAGTTGATGTCGAAAGACCAGTTCTGCTCATACAGGGTCCGACTCCGTAATCCATAAACCAGTTGATGTCGATAGACCAGTTCTGGTCATGCAGGCTACAGCTCAGTAATTCCTGAACCAGTTGATGTCAATAGACCAGTACTGCTCATACAGGATACGGCTCAGTAATTCCTGAACCCAATTGATGTGGCTAGACCTGGAGGGTGAGGTAGAAACCAGTGATCATTGCATCCCCATATAACACTCCATCATAAAGAAAAGTTCGTAAGAATGAATTGAAGATTAACTGAAGGTAAACCTCTCTTGTATTGGGCAGCTTTTAATTAAAGCCAGATTGCTGACATTTCCACCGTCTATACTAAATACTATACCTTCAAGGAGCCCAAACAACAGTCTGTTTACACTTGACCTGCTTTACTAAGTGGCGTAATATACCAGAAAGGTGGAGGGGTTCAAGGTTATTATATATTTCAATATATTATACATCCGTTTGTATCGGGTGGTCTAGTAAATAGTGTGAAGAAACATAAGTTTAGACTGTAAAAGTATAGTTATAGGCAAGAAAATGATCCATCTCTCAAACACCTAGAGGAAACCGTCTGAGTCACATATGACGCTGCCTTGTGTTTGGGGAGGACCGTCTTTTTGACCACCTTGTGCAGTGTATGATCCTACTGGCATTTGTAATCTTGCCAGATTGCCTCATAGACCGTTATTACACAATTTTTAGACCTATTTAAAGTATGCACATTTCCATAGCCTAATTATCTACTCCCCTCCCTCCTTATTCCTGGAGGAGGAGGTTGTGCTAATTAGTTCACTGTACTCTTTTCCTGCCCTTTCACTCCTTCGATAGCTGTTTGATGCAATCAGGAAGGCTTGAGGCTTGCAGCAATTCTAATGTCTGTGTGAAATTAGATTTTCGCCTCTCTCTCCCTGTAAGCTCCCAGGAGTATAAGTGTGATGTGCAGGTCCTGAACTTAACAACCTGAGATTGTACCCCATAGTGGTGATTAGCTGTGCCTTAGCTGTGTTATACCTACCATCACAGCAAAGCCGGGGCACGGCTACTCCCCTCCATTTACTGTGCATCACAAGGACCGATTTGGGTCTCCATGAGCCTTGGGGAATTTGCGCACAAGTGACCTAGGGGCAAGACCGTCCGGCCCTTTTGTTCTTCCTCTACGATGGGCTATCACGCCAAATTTGAGGTCTTTCTCATAGAAGTGATGACTGTTCCTTTCCACCCATACTTGACTTAGGAGGACACAAATCACACATGGCTGCCGTGCACCGGGTCACTAGCAGGATAGTACTCTGAATTCTCAGGAATATTCAAGTCACAAAAACTCATGCTCCTGCAAAGCGACCAGTCTGCAAGCAAAATTCTCCATCCATCAATTTCCTTCTTTCCTGACGAAGCTACGTTGTTAGACCTACTGTTGGGCTCCTTAATTTGTGGCTTATCCTGCGCGCTGCAAAACCTTGCACCTGCTGCAGATTTGTATTAATTTTTATTCATCCAACTCGATAGGCGGTGAGGGCTAGGAAGTGTGCGCACTGGTGTGTAATACCGGTTAGTCGATTAGGTAGTTCATCCACGCTCAACTTTCAATGGTCCCACCGCCACTGGGCCACTAATCAACAAGAATTCATAACCTATCCTGAAAGGAGCGGCTCGGTTCACAATGTTCACAAATCTATTATTCAAGTAATGGTTTTGTGCAAAAAAAAGGTTCATAGGCAGTCTTTGATGAATTTCAAACTCTGAGGTTTATTTCAAAAATCTTTCAAATTGTTAGATCCACACAATATAGTAACAAATCAAGCTGGCTGATTGATTGCATACCATAAGTTTCTAAACAGATTTTTTTTTATACTGCACTCTGGGATATGAGCGCCATATACACTGTGCTGCCTTTACAGGTACGCCGTGCTGCCTTTACAGGTACGCCGTGCTGCCTTTACAGGTACGCCGTGCAGCTTTTACAGGTACGCCGTGCAGCTTTTACTGGTACGCCGTGCAGCTTTTACTGGTACGCCGTGCAGCTTTTACTGGTACGCCGTGCAGCTTTTACTGGTACGCCGTGCAGCTTTTACTGGTACGCCGTGCAACCTTTACTGGTACGCCATGCAGCCTTTAAGGGCTGCAAGAGGGCTGCTTCTCTCTTTGACACCATAAAGTGGGTGAGTCAGTATGCGTTCCTTTCGAGGAGTATGAACAAGCTAGGAGAATATTAGGAGTGCCCGAAACCCCTTTTCGGGCCATACTAGGTGGTAATTGCACTTAAAGGGGTGTAATGAGAAACTAGCACTCTCTGCGATGAAGAAAGATGACCTCATGGATTTGTCCTGATCATTTATGCCCGAAAAATATTTGTGGGGGAACATGTGTGCTTGGAATTAATATGACTAAAAAATCAAGCCAAAGCCACACAGTCCCTTACATGTGAGAATGACAGGAAAAGTTCTGTTTCTAATGTTCAACCTAAGCAAACTGCCCTTTTATTTGAGAAACTGGAACTAAAAGCATACCTTGAAAGAATCCATAGCCATGCAGGCAGAGAAACCTGGAAGAAAGCAGGGCAGTAGTCTACTAAGAATTAAGCAAATGGAGCGTGGGGTTCAGGAATACACCCAAAAATGAAAGGTCTGAAAATCTTGGAGTTCCTGGCTGCAAAATACTTCTGCTAACCAGATATGGTGCTTTATGGACTAGAGCTGGCAAGCCAGAGAATTCGGTGGCAGAGGTCTGAATTTGGTTCCAAGAGTGAAAGCAGCAAGTAAGTCTTCTCCCCAGTTTATGCGTGTAAAAGAAGCATTCTAAAAATGCGAAACACTGACATTCATGCCATTAATCAAGAGTGCACGAACGTTTGTCAATTGTATCACATCAAGCATTTTTCTTAAATGTTTGTGTCTGGGTTAAAAAGCTTAGGTGACACTTATTCGAGGAAACTCACCTTAGACCTGGCTTAACCCTCCCTCCCCCACACACACACCCACTCCTCCCCCACAAACCTGTTTTGTGCCATGACCGGATTCTTGTAAACAGAAATAATGCCAAATGGCCAGAAACACCTAAAGTCTGAGATGATGGTCTGTGAGGTTTAGGTCTTTAAATCCGAATATGCACTAAAGTGATTTCCTGGAAATGAGATCAATAGCAAAGCATCTCTGCACTGAAGCACTGCTGGATCCAGGGAGATCGCCTACTAAAGTGAAGTCTTTAAGAGTCAATAGGCAGTGGCCCAGCGCGTAGTATCAAGCGGGTGTGAAGAAACCAAAGCTCACCACCTGAATGTACAGGTAGCAGAGTTTCATCACAACCTTGGGTGTGACCACTGTGTAGCGGGTACAAAGCCAACTCACAAATTAATGGTTGTGCTTGTGCGTATGAGGTGTTTATCACTGGCAAAGTCCAGGATTTCATGTTTTCATGTTTTTTTATTAGACCCATATCAGAATAGTTATGCTCCAGTGATACGATATATGCAGCTTTTAAAGCCCCAGAATGCTTCATCAGTTTGCAGTAACACATGAAGTGAGGGTACTTGCAATAGTCCAGGGTTAGTAGGATTACGGGAAGTCTAGCACCCATCTTGATTTAGTTCAACCTTTAATTTGTGTGTTGTGTAGGAGTGTGTTGTCTATACCTAGAACCTAGGAGTGCTCCTAGCAACATTAACTGAAGTTTACTTCTGTAGCATGGTATGCTGTTCGTTTGTGCAGTGCTTATACCTCCCTAACATTATCTCAAAGGACCAGATGTGGGTGGGGAATGTCGAGAGAAGAACGAGCTCATGAGTGAGAAGTATAGATGAGGCACTTGAAAAATTAAAGAAAGACCCAGACACTACTAAATGTATGGGTGTCCCGCAATTTATTCAGTACTGTGTGTCCCATACAAAGGCCACAGTAACCCTGCTTCACTAGCTAGGATGTTGTGTTGTGTTATGTTGTGTCACATCATGTCATGTTGATTTGTAGAGAGAGCACTATCATCCCAGAGGTTGTCCTGATTCTAAGCAGGTGTGAGTCTAGCCAAACCTATGGCCTAGTGGGAGTACTCCAAAAGCCAGGTCTTCAGTTCTTGTGGACTTTAAGAAGTGTGAAGGAGCCTCTTATGGTCCGTGGTAGGCCTTTTCCTGCTTTAAGAGCGATGTAGGAAAAGGCTCGACCGCTGGATCTGATTCTTCTGTATGCATGGGATTTGTGGAAGTTGTAGTTTGGACGAGTGGAGTTGTCTGGAAGGTTTGTGAAAGCAGATGAGATTGTTGAGGTATGCTGGGCCAGTGTTATGTAGTGCCCTGAAAGAGTGAGTGAGGAGTTTGAATTGTGCTCAGTTGTTCCTTCAGGTGTGATGTGATGTGAGTGAAGCCCGGAAGGTTAAGAGTGATTCTGGCCGCCGAGGTCTGAATGGTCTGCAGCTTTTTTTGTTGATCCCGGCATAGCCCAGCTTGCTTGTGAGGAGGGTGTGCATGATGGTTTTCTGGGTGCTGATTCGGAGCCATTTGAAATTCTTCCTCAGCATCTTTAGGGTATGGAAGCAAGAAGTGGTGACGATGTTGATTTGGGTGGTCATTTCGAGTCTTCTGTTGATTCCAAGGCTTTTGGCGTAGGTGGTGGGTGTTGGTCTTGTCTCTGTTGGCAACAAGGTGGAGCCCAACAGTGTAGTGGTGATCCCTGAAGATCATGATGTCAGTCTTGCCAGTTCACCATTAGTGCCACACAAAAAAAAAAAAACATCTACAGCCTCTGCAGGTCCAGAACTATTTTGGAGTATCGCTAAATGCTCCAGCCTCCCCCATAATAGAGACATTTCAAAGATTGATTGCTATGTTCCAGATGTCACAATCTCTGAAAGTGAGAATGGTACAGAAGTTGTTGGGCATAATAGCTTTATATATTGATGTTATTGCCAATGTGTGCCTACAAATGTGGCCACTGCAGGAGTGTCTTGCGCCACGGTCGGCACAGGCTTCTGGGTATTGGGAATATCTAGTATTGTTATTGCTGTCAGAACAACGAGATGCTCTAGTTTGTGTGATCAAGAGAATTTGCATGCATTGTTCCTAAAGCATTTCATTTTAAGGCAGTCCATTGTCCCAGGCAAGAGGATGTAGGCAAATCACATCAGTTCGAAGATGGTGTTGCAGAATTCGCTACATTCACCCAGACCCCGAGGAGCAAAACATAGGGCAATCTAATTATGCAGCTGCATTGATTGGTAGATGTGAGAAGCTGGGTTTCTGTTGCAGTAACCCCCCCACTTTTTGCCAAACTACTGATGCACTTTTGACTTGATGTGCCCTGGGTCCCTGCCAGTCAGGTTCCCAGGGCCTGTGTTCTTTCCCCAAAACTAACCCAAACCCAATTGGCATCTCTGGCCACAGGTCAGCCCCTGGTAAATGGTGCCACAGGTACCCAGGGCACTGTGACCAGGGAAGACCTCTAAGGGCTGCAGCACTTATTGTGCCACCCTTAGAGGCCCTGTACCATCACACTCACACACTGCCTTTGCAGGCTGCGTGTTTTGGTGCAGAACAAAGTGAAGAGTCGACATGGCACACATCCCTGTGTGCCATGCCTACAACCCACTGCCCTGGCATAGATCAGTCACCCCTCTAGCTGGGTGCACTATACCAGTGGTGAGGGTACAGGTGCATGAGCCATGTCCCCCTACAGTGTCTAAGCCATTCTTAGACATTGTAAGTACAGTGCTGCCATTAAGAGTATATGGTGCTGGGAGTGTCATAACGAACTCCACAGCACCATAATGGCTACACTGAAAACTGAGAAGTTTGGTATCAAACTTCTCAGCACATTAAACCCACACCAATGCCAGTGTGGGATTTAATGAAAAATGCACACAGGGGGCATCTTGGAGATGCCCCCTGAAAAACGACCTACCACTAGTGTCCAGGCTGAGTGGCTGCTTTCAGCTGCTATTACCAGACATGTTTCTGGACCCCTGGGTCAAGAGCCTGCTTCTCTCAGGGGCCTGAAACAATGCACATCCTGGGACGAGGTGCCAAGCCTCCTCCCCCAGGATGGGCAGGGTTCACGAAGGGGAAGCTTCAAAGGCTTGCCGCCTTTGTGAGCTTCCCCAGGCCACTTGCTGCTTTCAGCAACTGGTCCCCACTGGTTCTGACCCCCACTTTGTGCGGGAGAACCGGCGGGAAAAACAAGTGAGGAAGAGAGCTCTGCCAACTCCACCCCTCAGGTGGGGGAGGCGAGGTGAAGCACAACTCTGTCCCCACCATCTTGCAGACGGGGGGGACCCAGCCAACCAGGGGAAAGTGTATGCCCCCCTCCCACTGTAGGGTGGCATAATAGGGGGTGTACCCACCCCAGGGAAGGGACCCATTGGTCCCAACCTTTTTACCTACCTGTAACGCCCCTAAATCTAGTATTTAGGGGTACCCCTGAACCTAGCTTCCTCAGACCAGAAGAAACTGCAAGAAAAGAAGAAGGACTGAACAGCCGTGCCGAAGCTAACAAGAGTAGGACGCCCACTGACTTGACCCCAGCCCTTCCGGCCTGTCTCCACCTCGAACCTGCTCCTGCGAAATCCTGGTGTGTCCTGCAGCCAGCAACCTCGAAAACCCCGGAGGACCTGCCTGCCTTCAACCACAAAGATTGTGTCTCCCGTGAACCACGGATTTGTTCATCTCCAACCTCTGGCTCCGGCCGGACACCGCGAATCCGCACCACTCTGCACCCGCCGTCCACGACCCGAGCTCGAGTAGGCAAACACCACGAGGAGGTCTCCCCGGTGATCCTAACCCGAGATCCGGTGACCCCTGACCTGCCTCAAACCTCCAGCCGACACCTGCAGCCTAAACCTGGAAGGTCCCCCCACAACCGCAACCAGGAGCTGGTAAGATGATCCGACCCTAAAAGGCACCCCTGCACCCGATGCCCCACAGCCTTGGGTGGTCCAACCGACAGGGCCTAACCAACCCCCAACTTAACTCTCGAAGTGGTGGTCGCACCCAGAAGACCTTCGTCCCCAAGCCTGCAGTGCCTTTGCAAACCGGAGGGTCCCCATTGCAAACAGGGCGCCCGATGTCGAAACAGCACCCTGCACCCGCCCTAGTGCCGCCGAGGGTGCACCTTTGGTGCGACTTTGTTTCCCTATTTGCCCTGAGCTAAAGTCCAGGAGCTTTGCTCCCACAACCAAGTGGCCTGCTCGTCAGCAGTCACCAACCGGAGGCCCTCTATCCCCCATTGGATAACATTGGGCCTCAGCACTCTGCCGCCCTAGTGCCGCTGAGGGTGTAACGAGAGTGCATCCCTGACCCTAGGGGACCCCTAAGTCTACCCCCAGAACCTCAACTCCCACTACCGAATACTTACCCTAAAACCGATAACACTATTTTCCTCCATAGGATAACATTGACTGTTTTTCTTGGAACAAAAAGTGTGGAGTTTGAAAACCTAAAGAAATTCTTTAAAATTGTACTAACTTACTAACAAAAACGATTTTACTTACCTGTTTACAGGAAATGTCCAAGTGTAGTATCCAGATATACTACACTGTGTAAGAAAAGCAATCTCAAAAGTAACTTGCCTGTAATTTTACTCAAAATCCTATACAAAGTATATGCACTGTATTAACAAAGCATTGCATTTCTCAGAAACAATACTGTAAGCCAAAGCAAAGTACATTTACAATTGCAATCCAAACTGTGTTACAATCTGTATATTTACTGCAAAGTACTTCTCACTTACCTGTGCCAGGCTTGCTTGGTTCTAGGAAATAAAATAACTAAAAGAATATTTTTATACAAAAACAATTGGTCTGAAGTTCAGTCTTTGAGTGTGTGAATCCATTTGCTGATTGAGTGTGTACAACAAATGCTTAACACTGTCCTCTGATAAAGCCTTACTGCTCGACCACACTACCACAAATAGAGAGTGAGGTGCTATCTAACTTTACCTCTGCCTACCTTTGGGGTTCCACTGGACTCTGTGCACACCATACCTCACTTTGGTATAGTATATACAGAGCCAGCTTCCTACAGTAGATATTAGCATAGTACTCCATTTCTGCTAGTACCCGTATGTAGTGTCCATCAGTGAGTAAGCAATTGTGCAAATTCACTGGAGGTGTTTAATCTTTTCCTGTGCTATTCTTCACTAGCGCATTCCCCTAATGAATTATTTTCTTTAAAACTTTTTTTATTGGTTTTGCATACCAAACCCTCAAAACATACCTTTTCAGTGCAGTCACTGCACAACAAAGCTTTCAGCTGGTGGTCTTAGTAGTAAACACATCATTGACAACAGTGCGATAAACCACAATTCCGATAGCTATCACCAAGCCCTTCAGTGGCATTCATCATCATTTTATAGCAAGAGTTGGCATTCCAACAGAACTGTGAAATCGAATATCAATCAGACTTCACCCTACCCAGCTAGTGGTTAGTAAGATTTGTGCTGAATATGCAACAACTTCTTCAAATCTAATGCAAGACATTGCGGTGTAGGCTCACCTCTTCCCACGCCACAGCATTATGCGGCATGATTTTCCATCCCTACATTCTCGTTTTAAGTTGGTAGGGGTTCCCCAAGGGTCACCCTTGTCTCGCTCGTTGAATGCTCCTAGCAATTAAGCCCATTTGTTGGCCATTGGCCATCTATTCCTCTTCAACCGATTTGTTGGGAAGGGACTCAAAAACCTACTCTCTCTCCTCAGTTAATGTCTGTCCAATCTCAATAGCTAGGGTCCATCGTTGTGTGCTGGTTTGTAGAACGTGGTCTTTTTATGGAACATCTTTTATTTGTCTGTGCTTCCGGAAACTCTGCAGCTGCGTCCTCTCCCTAAAACATTTGCAGGAGGAAACCCTCACAAAAAGACTAGGTGCAAAATTCAAAGATCCCAGAATCAAAGCAAAACATAGCCCTAGAGAATAACATTGGCCATTCGGTGATAGGATCATACAAAATGTAACACATGAGCTATAAAAATTTTAGGGTTGAATCTTGCAATTTTCTTTGTAGATCTGAATTTTACCTGCTATGTTTACACACATACTTAAATCATTGTTCCTAAAGACATCGCGCTGTCTGGGCAGTGGAAATATTGAGGGTGCTTTCTTGTGTCACAATATACTGCAGTTTCTAACTCCTACCACCTCCTACAGTAGGCTTTGAGTGCTCACCATGGAAGTACAGTAGTGTAAAATTGATGGCGCATAGGCGCTAAACAGTACCTACCTCAATACTGCCAATTCACTACGAAACACTTAAGTTATAGGCTAGAAAACACTTAAGTTATGGGCTAGGTTTCTTTAACTGGAGTTGGTATTCTAAAATACATTGCGTTTTTAAGTAACATGGCGAAGAGAAGATGAAAAGCACAGCTTAGACTATCGCCTCTGGTGTTGTACCCACCACAAGACTGCTCTTAGTTGAAAAGGTTCTTGTACCTTTGCAGGCTAATCTCCCTTCTGCTTCTGTCCTGTATTCATGTCTTGGGATGTTTTAATGTCTCTCTCTCTTTCCCAGTTTCTTGCTCATCGACTGCACTAATACCCTGGGGTCTTTATAGGTCTATTGTTTTCAATTGAGACCCTTCGATATTTAAATATCTCAATCGCCTCAATAGTGTGTTCATCTTCATCCATATTTAAATGTACGAATCATAGTTTCCATCTCTCTTCTCATATGTGCAGAATAGAAGACCTAAGTAATTATAATTAATAGTCAAAGTCTCAAGGTGTTTTCAAGGAATCTGTACATTATTGGGCCTTCTATATTGCCACCTTCATTATAAAAATAAGAGATCTTTTTTTACAATGACAGAATGATCTGTCATTTACTTTTGTGTCACATCTGTCTATGGGAAGGTCATAATTATCCGCATTTCCAAATCTTTTGCAGCGGGAAGATTGTGTCCCCAAAATGGAAGACATTCAAAGGCCTGAAGCTCCTTCAGAGGGACAAGATCCGCCTCAACAATGCCATCTGGAGGGCGTGGTACCTGCAGTGTGAGTGTGACGCACAGCGCCAGTTTAACATGTCTGATAACGTACCACTCTGAGAACTTAGGAGTGGAGATTTAAGTAAGGTCCATAAAGTGACCTCTTCTAGTCTGCATGGTGGGACGGCTACTAAACTAACACATACACCAAGAAAGGAAGACTAGACTGGAAGTTACAATGTCGCTTGCAAGCCACAGCTGGGGGTGCTGCTGAAGTAATGGATTATAAACAGATTGACAAGTGCAGTTCTTACAGGAAACAGCCTTTACACTCAACTCGAACAATACTGTTCCTTAACAGCGTGGTCGGAACCACGAATGTGTCTATACAACGCATTCCTTTACCATGCAAGTTGTTACAACGACTTGCCTTAGGGAATGCGTTGTTGGATTGATGCTGGACTTTGCCGACTGTTGCACAGACTGGAGTTGGAATAGTAAATTATACTATACTAGCTTCAGCCCTTTCTCTAAGGCAAGTCGTTGTAACTACTTGCGTGGTAACGGAATGCGTTGTAAAGACACATTAATTGTTCTGACCGCGTTATGAAGGCAGGCGTGATTAACGCCTGCGTTGTTCCGACATACAACCAGTTCTTACAGTTCCACATTCTTGCATGGGCGGGCGGGCAGAATGCCTGAAGTTCACGGATCCTGGTTAGTGCCATTAGTGGCTCCTGCTTGAAGTAAGAAATAACATCTGCAATTCTTTTTCTGTAGATGTTGAGAAACAGAAAAATCCTATTTGTAACTTTGTCACGCCGTTGGAGGGGAGCGATGTGGATTATCAGCGGAACCCCGAGGTAAGCTGCCTGCTGTTGTCCTGACCATTTGGGAGGTTTACCTGAACAGCTCTGTTCCCGTTCAGGTCGTGGCCTTGCTTAGTTTATCTCTAGGGCCACTTGTGGGAGAGTTTGAGAGGGGGAGCTTAGTGGTGGATTTGTGGGGAGGGGTTGTTTGAGATCAGTCAGCAAGCATTGATACGGGGGGAGGGGTTACGGAAAATTCCCACTAGTCCAATCGAGTTTGTTCCACCTGCAGACCCTACTTAGTTACTCTGACACTGATAGGCATGTGTGTTTATATGCAAAATGTCTGATTACAAATTGGGCAAACAATATTGACAAACCCAATCGCTTGCATAGGCGAGACTTACTACCTTTGCCAATGACTTTAAGGGAAGAGAGCCAACCTCCCGCTGAGTGGAATGACCTGTGTTAGGACAGCATGACAGACTGAGACAGCCAAGGAGCCATGAGGTCACCCCTGCCAGCTGACCAGAACTAACATATAGACCCCTTTATCGAGGACCTGCTCCATCATCTTGCAACCAAGAAGGGCCAGACTGCATCACCCTTTGCGCTCCCTCTACTTGTGGGGTGCCTGTACCCACCTCATTTGCTGCCCCACTAAGGTCTGGAGAAATATGAACTTTAAGCACTGACTGTTGGCCCCATCTTGTCAGATGGAGGAGGTAGCCATAATTTTGAAGCTGTTGGAATCCACTACCATGCCATTCTGGTTTCTGGCGATATCACCAGTAAAGGTTACTCTTATGTCAAGGCCAGAAAAGTATGTTCATATTATATTATGTTATGTGTATTTGTGAAGCACACTATCAAATGTGAGGGTATCCTGGCACTGAGCAGGTGTGTGTGCTTAGCCCTACCTATGGTAGGTTGGTTAATTGAAAAGCCAAGTCTTCAACTTCGTGCAGAATTCAAGAAGAGAGGAGGAGGCTCTTTTAGGAGCGATGTAAGAGAAAGTCCATCCTCCTGATCTGGTTGTATGCGTGGGTTGTGTGCAAGTTGGAGTTTTGAGGAGCGGAGGAGTCTGGGTGGTTGGTGGAAGGAGATGCGACTGTTCAGGTAGGTGGGGCCTGAGTTGTATATTGCCTTGAATGTGTTTGTGAGGAGTTTGAATTAAGCACGTTTGTGTATTGGGAGCCAGTGTAGTTCCCTGAGGTGTGGTGTGATGTGAGTTCTGTGTGGGAGGTTTAGGATAAGTCTGGCTGCCCCGGGCTCTGGATGGTTTTTAGTCTTCTAATGAGGTGCTGGGAGTTCCGATTGTCCAATTAGCTGGTGACTATGGTGCAAGTGACAGTTTTTCTAGTGTTGCTTGGGAGCCATTTGAAGAGCTTCTTCAGCATCTTTAGGGTGTGGAAGCTGGATACAGTGACTGCGTTGACTTGTGCGGTCATTCAACTGTCAAATGCCTACTGTTGGTGTCAACCACTAAAATCTTGACTGCTAGGGGCGATTTTAGATATACAGGCCACCACCATTTTATGATCTCTAGAGAGACATCTAGTGTGTAATTGCACTATCCAGTCACTGCCCGTGGCCCAGCATAGTCTAGTTGGGCACTTGGGCCACTGGACTGTGGATTTCAGTGACTTCACTATGTTTACAAACTGGGCAACAGTGACCAGACACCTTGCCACCCCGTTCACCAGTAAGAGTCACCAGGAGCCCTAATTACATTTGTAAACGTTTGTCTCTTACTTTGAGGGATGAGCTATCTGAGCATTGAACTGTGAGATTTGATTTGTTTACTTTCTTTAGATTCCTGAAGTTACTATCACTGCCATTGACTTGGAGTGGCAGACCTATCAGTTATAAAGACTCATCTTTCTGTCTGTCAATCTAAACTGAATAGATGTCTCTGCGCCCAAACACTTCACAGAAGTCTCAGGTCGACCTGAACATCCCCCTTACGATAGCATTGGCCATAGGGCTCCTTGTTCACTGTTTTCATAGCAATTAGTGTTTAAGAGCTAAAATGTTTGGAGCCTCTTCTCTTTCCAAGAAGGTTGTAGGTCCTTTGGTTTTCTGTGTATCATAAGTTTGGGTGAACTATACTACAAAAACGCCCTATTCTTCAAAAAAGGTAAGAATTGTCTGAAGTTCAAGTAAGTTACCTCTTCAAAATGTTACTATGATTCTAACTTTCTAATCTCACACTATGTGCTAAATGAAGTACTTGCTAATTCACTTTCATTGCACAAGTATCGGGGCCCTAAGAAGCCAGTGGTCAATGACCGTAGCCCTGGCAGTTATTTCTAAGTAATCCCTGACTTCTCATAAAAGGGCTCACAGCTGGAATTATTTCTTAAAACTGTGGCAAACTCACCAACAGTCTCTCTGGCAGTGGCTACAGTCCAATTCTGGGTGTGCATTGAGGACTAGGATTCTGCCCTCCTGAAGAAGAATAGACTACCTTTTTTGAAGGATGTGCGCAGTTCAGCTGTTGTGTACCGATTTTAGCTTGGTGCTGGAGAGGATTATGGTGACACAGCAGAGAGTGGTACATTCCTTGAGCTGCCTATCTGGAGCAGATGCCTGGCTCAGCTCTACAAATTTACTTTAGAGGGCGGAATGATTACGGCTTTTCTTATGATTGGTATCAGAATTGTAGTTTCATTTAATCCTGTTTCAAGGCTCGAAAAATCATAACAATTTTACTAGACGTGCAGGTCTAGTAACTTTAATAATCTACTTGACCTAACTGTAATGTATTTGACCCATGAACTGGTCTCAAATTGTGTGATCCTAGGCAAATATTTTGTCTTATGGAGCCACCTTTTTCTTTATTATCACATAAGAGAGCACCTTCAAATATGCAAGTTCACTATTTCCGCTGTACAAAATACTTTATTTACTAGACTAAATGTTTGCTCCATGTATAACAAGAATCAAGCCCATATATAGGGTAGACATGATCCCTGGCGTGCCTCTTAGTTCCCTAATAGCATTGTTATCTGGACAGGAGCAGTAATAATTCCCAGTTCATGTTTAAAAACTCACTTTTCATAAATACCATGATGTGGTAGTGCACTGTCATTTACAGATAGCATATTTTCCATTGAAATGGCCACAAAACTTTCCTACTAACATGTAGTTTTACTGATAATAGTGCATAAACGGTGTTTGGAAATTGGGTTTCAGCAAAAATATTTAAAATTTGCACATTACCAAGTAAAGTGTTCTTATTTGTTTTGATCCTATAAAAATATTTTTTTCACCACAGAATTAAACAAGCATTTGCAATGCAATAGGTCTCGCCTTTGGGACCTTATGAGTATTTAGTGATGCAGCACATTAGTGCAACGTAGATCTCCGTGGCTATAAATGTATCACTGTGTAAGTGCTCCATCAAATAATCAGTTGCAGCCTCCTTTAAAATTCTACACCATGCAGTAGTTTGGTGGCTAATAAAGTCAAATTGTACATCCTTGGGGAGAGTAAATAAAGTGCGGAGGAGCTGTTGCCTTCCTTAACAACAGCCATCTTTAAAGGGGCCACTTTTTAAATGATGTTAGAAAAGAACGAAAAGTCAAGCCGACTTCAAGCAAGCAGCTTTCTGAATGCCTATTGATGATCGCGAGAGAAGAAGAGCTTTACTAAGAGGTTTAACATGACTTAAATGGAAGGCAACCAGAGGATGCCCTGCCTCCCTTTGGAGAAATCCTGCAGCCCAAATTGAATACTTTGACAGATTGCATGGAGGCTACCGTGCCCGCGTTCCCCAGTACCGATCTGCATGCGTTTAGTGAAAGCTTGCAGAAAGCCTTTCCTCTTAAGAAGAGAGCCGGAGGCGGGGCCTGGGCAACGTTCTGCGGCCACAGAGAACACGTCAAAAACATCTTGCTAGCTCTGATTACAAAGGTCTCCGCAATGCTTTGCGCGTGCAGCTTCCCCGCCCTTAGCCTCCCAAATTAAAACAGGACTTTGAATTTTGTGAAGCTGATAACCAACAAACAGCCAGCTCTGACGGCAGCTGCACCGTGAAAGCAAGTTAGCGAACCAGTTTGGCTGGTTAATATGGAGGGAAAGATTATAAATGTATCACTGTGTAAGCGCTCCGTCAAATAATGAGATGTAGCCCCCTCTAAAATTGTACAGCATGCGGTAGTTTGGTGGCGCTGTTTGAAAAAAACGTTAACAAGCAGCGACGGAAGGGAGCCTACAAAACAATCCAAAATAAACTTAAGTGTTAGAATACTTTTGGTGCGAAATCACGCTATAACGGGCCGTGAAAAGAAGTCGTACACCTAGGGGGAGCTTCATTTGAAACAGAAACCGAATGGGAAAGCAAACGAGGAGGAAACGGATAGCCAGAGCAAAGCAGCAGTTGTCTCCTATGCATGTGGCAACCATGGAAAGAGAAAACAAACTGGCTTTCGTGAACATGCACTGCTGCTGAAGTCAGTCGCACTTTAGCCTGCCTCATCACTGCCCAGCTTTCAGCCCTTTCTCCACTTTCGAATATGGTCCCTGCTGGCAGACACTCCAGGCTTTGTTAGTATGTTTTTGGTTTCCTAAAATCTTAGGCGACACCTACATTTAGTCCGCTAGTAAAAGTTTATGACTTTCATACATAGCTTAGAAAAGTGAGTGTTAGTCAAGAAGTGTCTCACAGCGGGATTTCCTGCGTTAAAAAGTTCAAAAATAAAAAAACGCTTTTGTGTGGATCTGGTTGAACCAGAATCTATATTCGAACAGGCAATAATATAATAATTACCAGCCAGCATTTGTGATGTAAAACTTACTTATCTGAATCTTATCTTATCTTTGAGATCTATTGACCCGGGTATCAGTACAGCAGATGGGTCGAAACGTCAACAATAAAACAAATTAAGAGCTTGATGAGGATTGACTGTTACAGGGCAAAACAAAGTTGACAAATTGCCCGTGTTTGTCTAACTTTGAACAGAATAGCTCACAGGCTCTTACTAATATATATGTCGATAATTTATGTAGTTTTGTTGTGAGCTCACTTTCACAAGCACTGCACCGATCTTAGCGTGTGGAACACCCACATATAATGATGTTGTTCTACAATTCTTAAATATAGTGTGTTTTGGCTAAGTGGTGTGCTGTTTTAAGTCACTATACAATCTATGAAGGGGGATCCTATGACCCCCTTACTAAATAATTTGTTGTTAAAAATCCTTTTTGGTACCTTCCCGGCAGAATCATTCTGTAGTTGTATGCAAGAGACCCAGCTTCTGAGGATTACCGTTTCCACCTCGTGTACATTTAAACTGTGCTGCCAAGTCCGACCTAAAAAAAACAACATGAAGTGAACAAAAGCCTCAAGTTTTTTTACCTCAGCAGAATCTTGAGTGAATTAACTGCGCAAATATACTAGGCTACAGGAGCTGAGCCCTTCTCGGAATTAATTACCAAAGGACAGAGTCATCCCCACGAGAGGATGCACGTGTAATTAGCTAAGTATTAGTTATCTAGCATGTTTCAATTATCGGGCAGATCGTGATGAAGCATTTAAACAGTTTCTACCTAAAACTACGAGTTTGTCAGATGCAGGGGTGGCCCTTGGCCATTATCCATACAGCTCAGCTGAAACTGGAGACTCAACTAGCCTTCTATGTTCTCTGACAACATAACAAAAGGAAGATTTGTATGTAAAGTGGATGACAAATTAACCATTTATGTTCTCAAGTATCAAATTCAGTTTGTAAATAACACACCTCACCGGTAAGTAGACAAAAGTGGGTATACAAGATCAGAGGTTGTATGACAAGAGCACAGGCTGATGCTAAGCACCCTTATTTCTAGACACAAGATAACTAAGCACTCATTTGACGAGGCATTCCAGAACTCTGCTTCTTTTGTTGCTGCTCTCCACACATTCTAATCATGTAATCATTAGAAATAAATGCTTACAAAGAGGAAAAAAATAAATCGGTAGCTTGTAAAGATATTATCTAACGTAGTGGTACACGGTAAGAGACTGCTTCTTATATGCAGTATGGTTCCATGGGATGTCGGTCGCAAGAAATCGACAGCAAGTAAATTAGGACGTCATCTGTAGTGCACCCAAACACCTCGCCATTAAGTGACACAGACTTGTTTTAATCAGTCTGTCGGGGTAGACTGGTTGGGTTGGTCCAGTCTATTAATTTTCCCGCATATGTGTTCCTCCCAACAATCTGTGACAGTACATTCATGACATTTTTTCCCCAGAGTTTTATAGAGCGCGAACTTGACCTGAAGGTATCGGAGCACTTTACATGAGCTCCATGTTCCATACATTATCTGTTTACACTGTATTTTGGTTAGACTGCAACATACCCTGACTGCAATTTTAAACGTGTTAGCCTTGTAACGCATCTGCTAGGAAAGAGGTCTCCGACCTGCATTTTATGCGTTTCTTTAAATCAGCCAGACACCAAAGAAGGTTACTAACATGTTGCTTCTAACGGAAGCTTATCTCTACTTTACACATTTGCACATCTTATTCAGTTTAATCCAAATAAGCCCGTTTTACTGCGCCCACTGCTACTGAACCAAAAAACACAATAATCCGCCAACGACCTTCTGCCACGTTCCTAGACTGAAAAGCAAACACAGTGCATGTTCTTTTCTAAAGTTAGAAACACAAAAGGTAATGTGCAGGAAGGCATGAACAAAGCGCACCATACATTTATCACTTATTATATACCAGACTAAGGCCGCTACGGAAACAAAAAGTGGCTGGCTTTAGGGGAGCGGTCTTAGGCAAAGCTGTCCAGTGGGCTGGAGCTCGCCTGAGTTCCCTGAACCCTCTTCCCAACTACCGCCATGCAGCCCTGCCAAGTACCACGCATCAGGCGTTAGACTAACGCATTTCAGTGTGGTGGTCCGCATCACCGCACTGAAATGCATAGTCACGCATATAGCGCCTCGGAGGCGCCGCCTCCTCAACTGCCAAGCTGCACGGACCGCTGGCTGCTAATACACCATTTAGTCAAGTGACTGAGAAAGCTGGAGCAGCAGCGCGCTCTGCGCACTGACTGAGCTCTAGCATAGCTGCCATGGTTTCAGATTACTATGTGTGACATTTTTATAATTTCAGTGTAATTATGAGCGACATTTCAACGACTGAGTGACACTTTCTTGCAAGCAAAATCAAGAAATGAAGACGGAGGAAACATACAAATATTAGAAATTACTACCCACTGGGCAACAAAAAGCTCTAATTATATCTTAAAATTGCTTGAAAACACCAGAAATGGAAGGACACTAACGGGACACAGACTGCATGCCAGCAGTGCTCAGCAACAGAGGGCAGGCAGGCACTATAGCTGCTCAGAAGATAATCTCAGCCGCACCATGCAGATTATGCGATATTGATATTGAGTACACCAGGTTGACTGGTGATGGCAGTTGGTCGGAGCAATTGCCACTGGAGGAAGTAAGAGGATGTTGTTTAACTGCATCAGAGAGAGCCCTGTGATAACTCTGCTGTCTCTCCCTGCACGGAGAAACTGGATCTCACTAGCCAGTTAACTCATTTTCTGTAGTTTCAGTAAGTTGTTTTAGTTAGGGGGTGGGTGCTCTGGTTTCTGGATGGTATGGGCATAGCAGCCAGGTTTTCAGTTTGCCCATGTGTGACATTTATAGGCTTTCAGAGTATTTATGAGTAACATTTCACTGGCTTATGTTTGAAACTTTGTAACAAATTAAAGACCGCTATCAATAGCTTTTTTCTTGCAATTTTCATTTTTTCATAACTTCTACTTGTAACCAGCCCTTCTCATAACCCATTGACTGCAGTGCAAAGTAAGAACGCTTTTGACAATTGCTTTCACCAATATTCCTTCGCTTTTACAGACCCAAAATGTGTTAACATTCTTGATGGCTGCAGAAGTAGTTACCAATTTAAACCAACGCCACTCATTAAGACCAAGTCAGAATATAACTCAATTCCGATAATCTCATTAGTGGTAAATATTTAGTCAAAGAACAAAAGTATACCTCTAACAAATACGCAGTGCTGCTCTATGGGACACGATTATTTTTTACTGACCTCCTAATTATTATGGTCCCCGGATGGCAGCTGGTCCCGGAGCTGCAGCAGGGCTCTGTTTTGCTGCTGACGACGTGGTACAGAGGGGCCTCTCGGCTCCTTGGGTGTGAATACAAGGGCGGCCAGCGGAGTCAGAGACACGGTCATTATGTTGTCTTGGGGGTGGCGGGGGAGGTCAGGAGCACGAGAGCTATGGTAAAGATATGCCCTCGCCTGACTTCCCTGTCGTGCCCGCCACAACGAAAACAGAATTATCTAGATCCTGCACCGTGCCCGCTTTGCTTCACTGAGGCTGCTGCGAGGCACTACAGCACCAACTTGTGTGAGCAGATACGAGTAGGTCCAGGCGCCGGCCGGGTCTTAAACCAGTTTAACCACTTAGTTGGGTCAGGCGAGCCCTTCTTAGCAGCCCAGCCAAACAACAAGACACCCGTTCGGACTACCCGATAGTTCCGACGCGCTTGCTGAAGACGCAGGATTTGATTTTTACGGCTCTCGTGGCAGGCCGCGCTACGCAGAATTAACCTAAACACATTCAAATTAACAAAGGTGTACGTGTGTTTCCTGTATGTGGCTAATGTGCCTGTGTGTCAGATCAGGGGCTAGGCGGGGCAGTTACATTTTTGCTGCGTCTAGAGGGTCGGCAGAGCCAGCTGGTGGTGGCCGGCCACCGTAAACCGACTCTGACCCCTATCGCTTCAATGGTGGCCACCGGGGGCATCATTGAGGCTGCCTCAGTCACGTAGGTGTGTTCTAGGAAGCTGTGAATCACTCCAGCGGCCGCCAGGCACAGTCCGTGGTTCAGTAAGCAGCTGATGGGGTCGGTTTGGCGTGGCTGGACCTAATTTATTATATGTCAGCATCAGAAATATGCCGGGGCCATGCAGTAATTGATGGCATGTCTGTTACATTGTAGCAGCAACAGCCCATGTCTGGTATGAACAGGTGCGGGGCGGGAAGCTGCACTGTGTTGCCCGTGGCCAGTGCGTCCGTTTCGATAGGGCAGAGCGCGAAAGTGAAAGACCTTGCTTGGTTCACAGCACGAAGCACGGCAACGGGAGTGTGGGCAGGAGGGGCAAAAAATAGTGCTCTAAATAACACGTACTGTACAGTGTAACACTCGAAGTAAAGGGGCCAATAGCTATGCGAGTGTACAAATGACGACATGGCCTTAATAAGGCGGAACTAACAAGCCGCATAATCAATCAGAAGACAGAATTTACGAAGGACAAAGACAGAAGCCAATGAAAAATATGGGCGGAGAGTGAGAGCAGCTTGTCTCCCCATACTGGACTACTGCATGCCTCGCAGAGCGAGCAGCGCATGCGCGCTGCCACTAAAGCTTGACCTAAAAAATGGGTCTTCATAACTAGTAAAATATATTTGAAATGTTTGAACAGTTCACTTAGCTATTTCAGTGTTGATATCTTACAGCCTTTTATTTAACATGCTTTGCACAGTTCAATTGTCACACAGTTCACTTTAAAAAATCCTCTAATTTAAGTAACAGAAAAATAAATGTAGGAAGATAAACTGACTTTTGACCTCTGTCTCTGGAAACCAGCAAATGTGACAAGATAACAAGATTTAAAGGCATTTTTATTGCTCTTTCACTTTGTGAGCAATAAAGATGCCTTTAAATCTTATCTGGTCACATTTGTTCCGCTTTCAGAGACAGAGGTCAAAAGCCAGTTTGCTTTCTGTGACTGAAGTTAGAGGATTTTCAACTGCCAGAAAGGGCAAGTAGTCCCTAAAAATAGCTCTTCCTGAATAAATCTTGCTTGACAATGCGAGTGGGCGAGTGGATTTTTCGAGCCCTGTGTTTGGTAGGTTTTTCTCCTGTTCAAATCTTTTGAGATGTTACAGTAGACAGTTTGAGGACTTTTCTTGGGTTCCTGAGGCAGGCTTTGTTTACTGCAGAGAATCAGTGGTAGCTTCTGCTATTCTTTGGTATCCCAGGGCCACCAATACTGATGAAATCCAATTGGATACCCAAGTTACTCCGTTTAGGCTTAAGATAATCAAGGACAATCGGAATGTACTAGCACCTTCTCAGACAAAGTTGCAAGTCTAATCGTTAGTTTATAATACGAGCCCTAAAATTTCATAAAGAAAATAAGGGGCTTTGGGGTAAAGAATCCAATGGGCAAACCGTCGAACAGATTCACTTAACCTAATTCTTTAGCTCGATGGTGACATCGGATAGGTTACAAAACCTGTCACCTGGGCCGAGGCGCCAGACAGGAAGACTCAGTGAATATAGTTTGCTACTCTAGGTGTGTCTTTTCCCTCAATTCTCTGTAGTCATGAATACTAAATGGAATATCTCAATAGGTTTGAGACCCAACTGCTGACGTCCCTGTCAAAACAGTTCATATATCATGTAACTCATTACCAAGGAGCAGCAGGGGTTACACCCAAGTGTAAATGTTTAGGGTATGAATATCATTACTCCAAAGACCCCAGATAGGCCTCTTGGGCTACCAGGAGTGCAGTAGTTTGTGCCCAGAAGGGAACTGTTGAGGCAAGAAACCAGTTGGAATTCTTAACTGCTGCATGGGAGATGGAGGACAGAGGAGAGAAGACAGACAAATCTGAGAAAGAAGGCATACAATAAACCCCCATTAGGGACTGGATTAGTTTGCCACTTCTCCAATGTTACTGATAATTAACAAACTCCAATTAGGAGACTCGGGCATGGATTGTCCCTGTATTTCCTTGGCATACAGGTTTTGTATTTTACATTCTGCTTTTCACAAACATTGAAACTGTTCTGACTCGTGCATTTATGTTTAGCTAACTGCATAATGAATCCCAATGGTCCTGAAGAATGCCCTATGACCATTAGGCACACTCACAAGGGACCGAAACATGTTGACCATCACTTATTGATAAGCGGGGTATCTAATACCTGGATGTTCATGCAGAGTGCCTGGGGGCACCTACAGTTTGCACCAAGGAAACCACTGGACTACTGGCCTGGACAATGGTGTCTAAATCAGGGGTTCAGACTGCCCTATCTCTGGAACTGCTTGGACTAGCGAGATGATTCTAATGGTTCAGGATTCAGGGCAACATCCTCCTGTCGATTTGACATTACTCTAGGCCAGTGGTCGAATTGGGCTTTCCCATGACTCTAAAGGCAGCAGGACAGGTAAGTACCAAAACTACACGGGTACAGGGCGGCATTGGAATGGAGGAGGGGCTGGTCAGACTGTATGATGTTGATGATCCTCCGGGGCAGCTAGCTAGGACAACCATGGTTCTCTAGGGAATACTCAGTCCATCACAGCTGTTCCACAAAGGGTTCTGTGCTTTGGCAGTCACCCCTGGAGCAGGTGACTTCGTCCTGACAAGGGCCTTCTAACTATTCTTGCAGGCAGGTTTTTATTTCTCAACAGGTCTTTTTGGACTGAGGCCCAGTCATCACGAAGTGCAGCAGTCTTGCAGGGGTCCTTCTCCTGCTTCTGGTTATCTTCTGTGCTGGTGCAGTGGACCTCTTGGGTTGTTGAGTCAAATGCTGAACAAAGGACAGGTCAAGAGGCTAGTACTTATTGCTGTTGAGGGCCAAAGAGGTTGCCCCCTTTGAAATTTAGAGTGCTCCAATTATGGAGGCGCCTGTCCCAGCGTGGTCACCACATGGGCAGGCCATGTAGGAAAGGAAGAGCGGTAGGTTTCTCTCTGGCACAACTTCTGTACCTACATCAGATGGGATCTGACTGGCTACTTCCTCTCGCTCAGAAACAGCTGTTTTCTGGGAGGGGTATAGGACATGTGTACTTACAGATGTCAATGTCCATAAAAGTCATTGGCAACCCAGACCACCAGCTTGTGCAGCTCACACAATTCACCTGCTAAGACACACTCTCTCTCTTCTTAGTTGTGCCTGCAATCTTAATTTGCAAAGGGACCTCATTAAAGATGAGATTCTGATCCATTCTGTTGTAAAAGACACTTTTTTCCCTTGATGGACTAGATGATGGGTGCACTATGCTTTATTGGAACTGCAGGTCTCTACTGAGTCCCCATGAAATGCTTTTGATGAATGACTACCCCACCTACTGGGAGCTCATGGGGACCTTGTGCCCCGTAGTGGAACAGAACCCACACCCTGCCTCTGAATAGGACTCTGACTCCAGAGTGCAGGACTATTGACAACACATGCTCAAAGTCAATCCACTCAGGAAAAAGGGTCCACTTAATGAAGCTAAGGCACAACACCCTTAGATTGGCAGAGACACTTATGACTGATCTATAGAGGATCTGCCCCAAAAGGAGTCTCTGCTCCTAGAAAAGAGACAGCTTCGAAGGGAGGACCATCCCTCAGTAGACGATTCACCCCCCTCCTCCCAAACAGAGGATTGGCTTTAAGAGACAAATTCTCCAGGCTGACAAACTGACACTCTTCAGCCACTGAGAACATCTCGGTCCCCAAAAAAGGGATAGGCACTAAAACATTTGACCCCAAAATAAAGCATGCAAGACCCCACCTCCATCGATCTTGAAGAACGTTTTGGAGTTGAGTAGGGCTTTCAACATTTAATGTTCAGTTATGCCCGTCTTCCCTTCAGTAATGGAGTCTGACTCCGTTACATGCGAAAAGTAGCGAGCAGCCATGTTTTGCTCTCTTTTCTACAATTTTCAGACCAAATGACACACTGTCTGCTGCAAAACATACAAGCCCTTTACACTCATCCCTTCCCCTCCTCATCCTACTCTGTGCCTTCTGACCTCCTGAACACATAGCATTAGGGCACTATTGAGTGGGGAAACAATGAATTTCGATTACAAAATTGATTCAGGTGTAAATGTTGGGGAACGTCAAAATAGACTGTTGTGTTATGTAAGAAAGCGAGGCATCCTCCTGCTGTGCCCACAAACAAAGACCCCTCACCTGCATTCTAGTCCATCAGCACATTCACAGATAGCTGCAGTAAAGAAAACCGCAGCTTGCAATATGGTGAATAACTCATTACTGTGCCTCATCAGACATTATGATGTACTCCGTGATGTATGCACATGCTTTGCTACATTAGAATATGAATGTCTCCTTGCCTGGGATGTGAACAAAATAGTACTTACCGTAACACATAATATCAATGTCTATAGCATTACAGAATGAAAATAGTGCATATTTTGCTATAGGTTTTAGACTTTTACATTTAGTCCTCCAGTGTAGTTTAACATTTCTTGCTTTTAAGGCAGGATAGATACTCATCTCAATCTTCAGATAGCCTTCACGTTTTTTTCCACTCAAATGAATTACTTTTACCCTTCAGCTTGTTAGTCTGCAAAGGTGGTCCTGAACCAGGTAAGGTGGCAGCAAGAGTTTTCTGGCACACTCAATGGCATACTTTAAATCCATTTCTTTTACCAGCTCACGTGACCCTCCGATAACCCTGCTTAAGACGTATATGGGGCAAGGCAGAATCTGTTGCTTTACAGGGACCAATTTCCATTAATGTCTTATGCAAAGTGCCATTCTGGCCAACTCAGCACAATTTCTGTAGACTGCTTATATTGGATCTGAGGAGCAGATGCCACATTTGCTCATTTGTAGCTGATAAACACCTCTGGTTAGACTTATACTGGACACTGTAGCTGCTACCTCTGCCAAAGTATGTTATGCTTTGGGATTGGACCATGTCTAGCAGTAAAGGGACTGGGAACTAAGAGTAAGTGCAGGTTTTGACAGTACTCCTTGAGTACGTTTATAAGATCTACCATTTGTGCCCAACACTCCAACCCTAGGATGATTGTGTGTGTGCGTACAAGCACATGCAAAATGAGTGTAGTTGTGTGGGTCCTCTGACAACTCTTTCTTAATATTATTAGACGTAATAGTGCAACTGATAATGCCGAATGGAGTTGGAAGGGGCCAAAGAAGTTCAAAGTAGTGAGGTCACTACAATGAGTACCATTTGGCGATGTAGCAATGATGCGATTTTGATTTTAACCTGCATTGGTACTTCTTTGGTGACAGTCTTTCTCGACTACTACTCAGGCATAGGAAGGAAGATGGCAGCGTATACTGTCCTGGTTGGTTTCAGACTTGCTTTAGACCTCATAGTCTCCATCCTACAACTCTTCTTAAGGATTTGCTGAGCTTTTAGCCCCTCTGTTTCCCTTCTCTCTCACAGCTCTTGTGATCTTGTCTGCAGGCGGTGCTCATGGAGGGGAAGTACTGGAAGAGGCATACCTTGATAGTCATACGAGAGTACCACAAATGGCGCACCTTTGTCAGAAGCAGGGTACGACATCTACCTTCCTATGTCCTCCATTTAATGTATCAATTACAGTCTCTTTTTAAAGTTTTCCTTTCTCCCTCTGTGCCCTTTCTTCTCTCTGTTTTTCTACTGCTAGTGTTCCCACTCTTTCTGTTCTTCTTTCCCGTTTTGCTTTATTTTTGCCTCTTTCTGTGAAAGTTTCTAGTTTCATTTTCTAACCTTTTTTGTTCACTATTCCCCCCTTTCTGTCCTTTTTTACTTCTCTTGCTCCCTGCTCTTTTAAATCTTGCTATTTCTGATGGATACTTCTGAGCAGAGAATCCTAACCTCTAGACTATCTCAAGACACCAGAGTGGATCTGGAGAATTCTTCAGCAAGGCTCCTGTGCGCTGACAGGTAGCTCCACAATGATACCATGCCTCTCTGGAAGTGGTGCTTGAATGACAGAGCGGAGCTGCATGTAAGCACCCTATGCACTGACATCACTTCTAGAAGTCCACTATCAACTTTGTTGTTCATCCAGCTACATCCAAATTTCTTCTACATTGTGCTAGAAAAGAGGTTTTCCCAGAGGACAGTAGAATCCAAGCTATGCTGAGTGCAGGAATCAGATCTTGGTGACGGCCATGCACAATGTTTGTCTCTGGTGCTTGTGATCAGGTCATGACTCAAGTTATGCAGTAAATTTGTCCTCTTGCACCTGAAGGTAATTTAGAAGCAGGATGTGAAAATTTATGTGGCTGAACAGAAGAGGAGGTTGCTGTTGAAACACAAGTCTCACTCCAAATCACAGGGACGTTTGCAATACCACTCAAGAGGCCGCATTCACTAAAAGTCAAAAACCTCTCATAAACACAAGAAAGCTAAGTGGGACTCGAACCCATCCTTCCATTCGAAATTGGGTCAAAGGGCAGAAGTGAGTTAACTGAAAGAACATAACCCACCCTTCTGACTCCGATCCAGCCTCTGTGCCGTTCATCCACAGGAAACAGCGGCCTTCAAGAAGGCCATGCTTCGACTCTTTCAGGCGCTCCTGTCTCCCTGTGGTGCTGTTTCAGGTCTCACGGCACCGCAGAGGCTTCCAGTTGGAGCTCTGCCTGCAGACTATCCGCTTCAGCCAGCTGACAATTGGAACCTGGGCCCGGGCTGGTCTCTGAACTCAAACTGACGTTGGCCTGTTCTAAGCCTATGTCTCCTATTTGGATTACAAAAGCACAGCAAATCATTATGCAACCAGACTCTATTCCTGAGCCTCTTCCTCGACACCAGTGCTATCAGAGGATAGCGGCCTTATGACACCGTTCCGGGTGTACAAAATGTTGCTCATGATATTGATGAAGATGATGGTGATGAGGAGGAGGCACCACACATGCTCCCCCTCACTCTACTGATCATGCACAACACCTGGATTTACAGAATGCTACTGGGCTTAATACATCTTCAGAGATTGAGCTGGATTTGCCACCTGGACTACAAATGAAAGTAGGGTGAAGAGCAGCAAAAGTGCTAGACTTACAGTTGCCTACTGTTGAAACTAAGGCAAACTTGTTAACTGAGATCCTTCACCTGAGCCAGTTCTGCCATTCAGCGAGGCTCCCACAGATACACTCACTTGTTTTAAGCCATGCTTGAGACCTCCAATCAGTTGACCTGTGGCCAAGCAACATAAACCGAAAGCCTGTGGTCTTGTTTTTTTTTTGTCTAACTAGCCTATGATTGAAAGCCTGATGGTATCGATGTCACATGGGAAAGTCACTCTTAATGCCTGATTAGAGATTAGTGAGTGGATATGTACGATGCTTTCGGAGTTCTCTTCAGCCACTTTAGCCTTAAGATCCTTGAACGCACTACATGCCTTATGGGGCATGCCAGTGAGATCTTGCCTGCTGTTCAGAAAGACCTCAGTGCATCACTGGCTCAAACGATAAATGATGGACATGACTTGGCAAAGTATGTCTTGCTTGCTGATGTGCACACCACAGACTGTTTTAGCGAAGCTATTGGCACAAGTGTCATGCTTAGAAGATTGCCTGGATGAGGCAATTCGGGTCTTCAGGAGATGCCCAAGCGTCCTTGATGGATATGCCCTTTGGTAGCTGCAGATTGTATGGAGGGAAGGCTGATTTGGGCCTTGAACGATTTAAGGACAGTCGAGCCAAAGTACGATTCTTGGGGCTCCCCACCTTTTCAGCAGCAGCAGCAGACCTATTCTATTCATGGTAGAAAACATAGTGGCGGCCAAAGACTATCTCACCAGCAGGGACAGCTTTCATCTGACTCTTCCTCCCCTGCTGCAGCAGCTGTCTGGTCACTTTAGTATTGCCCACACCCAGCTGATAGGACTCAGATAAGACGTTTCCTCCTTGGCTAGAGTAATTACATCGGACAGAACGGTCTTTGCAAATCATCCAAATTGTTTACAACCTGCCTTTTATTTCCTCACCTACCCTGTTTTCTGCTCATATCAGTGCGACTGTAAGGGGACTGTTCATCAACCTTGCTGCAAGAAGTCAACCTTTTGCTTGCCAAAGGTGCCATCAAATAGGTGTCGGATTCGGAGATAGTGGAGGGGTGCTATTCACACTCCTTCCACGTTCCTAAGAAGGGTGAAGGCCTCAGACTTATACCGGATCTCCACCAGCTGAATGTCTTTCAGGAAAGCTATTCACAATGCACACCCTTCTCCAATTCTTTCTGCTATGGAGCCAGGAAGCCGGATGGTGCCTCTGGACATGCAGGATGTGGATTTTCATATTCCGCTCCTGATGTTCCACAGGTGTCATCTGTGTTCACTGTGGGGTCGAAACAGTTTGCTGTGTTTCCCTTCGGCCTTACCTCGCCCCTTGTTTGTTTGTGAAAGTGGTGGTGTTTGTCACTGTGTGCCTTCGGAGGTCGGGTATACATGTGATCCATGCAGGACAAGCGCCAACCTGACCTGTGGTAGACCGCTCCCGCTGACCCTCCACGTCTCCTCAGTTGCGACAGATGCAGCACTTTGGGTTGGGTGGTGGCCACGTGGGAGAGGTGGAGATTAGAGGCCCCTGATCTCCAGCAGAGAACCAGATCCACATGAATCTTCTGGAGCTTCGAGCAAAGACTTCCTTCCATCCATAGATAGGCTGAAGCAGGTCCTCGAGGACAGTAGGAACACCATCTGGTACTGCAACAAGAAGAGCAGAGTGGGGTCTGGATCATGAGTCTGTGAATGTGGCTGAATCAGCAGAACATCTTCCTCATTGACAACCCTCTTCTGGAATCCCTGAATACCAGAGCATACAAGCCGAGCAGACATCGACTGGTGAGCCACAAGTGGCATCTCCGTAATCCTATGATGCAGGGCGTCTTTGATCAGTGGGGTACACCCATGCTAGATTTGTTTGCCACTTTTAAGGATAAGGATTGTCTAAACATTCCTGCACTGAAATTTCCTCGAGGGCAGTGTCTAGGAGATGTATCATGTCTTCGTTGGGCACGGCTCCAGTACACATTTCCACTGGTACCTTTCTTGCCTACAGGTTTGTCCTGATTGTCTTCAGAACAAGCCATCCTAATGGCCCCGGAATAGGCCAGGAGAGTAAGGTACCCAGTGCTCCTGAGCGTTTGCCCTCCAATCCAGCTACCACTTCAGGGGGATCTCCTGTTCCGGGAACAGGGGAGGGTCCTGCATCTGTATCTATGCAACCCACACTTCCATACATGAAGCTTTTAGTGAGGCTGATACATCCGTCCGATCCACTCACTGAAATAGTCTGTCATCCTTGCAGTCTGATGTCCTTTGACAAAGTCCATCTCTGCTGGGTGCTGTGAGAAAATGTGTTGCCTGGTGTGGCACTCATCATGCTTGACCCTCTGTGGACAAACTTTCAGATGCTAATCGCTATCTGTTGGCCCTTTCAAACTTTTTCTGTATTTAAATCACTTGTGGTGATGTGTTATATCAAAGGTCTGACTTTCCTGTTTCCCCCAAATTGGTCCCTCATGACACAATGAGACTTTAAGTTGGTGTCGACATTTCTTACATGCTCAACTTTTGAGCCAGTGCACAGCTGCTCACTGACTACTGATGCTCAAAACAGTTTTCTGATTGCTATCACCTCTGTGCACCGCACGAGTGAACTGCAGGTGCTCTCAGTGCATCCACCCCACACTACCTTTTTCCCAGACAAATTAGTGTGGAGGACCCTGCCAGCCTTCTTACTCAAAGTTTTTATGCCTTTTCACATTGGCCAATCTATCACTCTGCCAATAATATTTGACTCCACCTTACCCTACAGAAGAGTAGGAGAGGCTCCATCTGATGGACCATAAAGAGTTTTGAGTTTCTACATAGATCATAAAAAAATGATCAGCTGTTTCTAGATTCTCTGGAGCGAAGAAAGGGAAGGCAGAGGGAGAAAAGAGAAGGCGGATCGAGGAAATAGAAGATGGAGCAAAAAAGCACCCTGTCGAGGTGGATAGTCCTTTGCATCAAAATCCGCTTTCGCTGGCAAAGAAGAAACCCCTTGCGAGCTCATTCCAACAGAGCCCAGGCCTTTATGAAAGGATTGGCAAGGGAGTGCTGGTGCTAGACATCTGCCAGGTTGCAAAGTTGTCAGCGTTCTCGTTCACTAAGCACTAGTCCCTTGGCCAGTCTGGTAGGAAGGCCTCTTTATCTGCTCGATCCTGCAAGACATTCTGATCAGAGTGTCCCCTCAGACCCTCCACCTTTTGGGGGGTACTGCTGTGATAGCTTTTTTAAAGGTGAGGAATCTGAGTTCAAAAGTATAAATCAGAAGAACAAGTTAGTTACCTTCGGTAGCACTCTTTCTGATGCATACTGTATTTAATTACAGATTCCTACCTACCTTTCCGCCTCCCCTTTGTAAGGAGTGGACTCCAGATCATCACAGTAAGGTTCTAAGTTAGATTTGGCACGCTGTCACCTGCAGTTTGTTAGTGTTCTGTGTCTGCGCGGAAGGAGAAAGATGATGAAACAGAGAAACATTTGTCTGTGCCCAGGGATGCCTCTTACATGTGGCTCTGCTCCATCACTTCCGGGGTGGTATGCAGTCACAGCAGTACCACATTGTGCCATCTGTTGGTATGCAGCAGCTTTGCTTAACAATTCTGTGGATCCAGTCTTGCTCTTCAGGGTATACTAAAGGTGAAGAATTTGAGATTAAATTCACCAGAAAGACCATTATCCAAAGGTAAGTAACAACTTCTTCTCTCCATTTCCTATCCTTTCTCTTTTTCCATTCCTTTTTCTGTACTCTGTTTCACTATTTTCGTTTTTACCTCTTCCTACCTCTTTCCCATTTCTCTTTGTTTGCTCGCCCATCTCCGTTTCAGTTCCATCTCTCCTTGCTTTAGCACCCTTTTCCTTCCACTGCTTTCCATCTAATGTTTTAACCCGTCCTCCTCACCTCCATCCTAACTTTTCAGCTTCCCTTTGTTCTTATTTTTCCTTCATCCTCTTTCCCAAATTATCCTCTGCCTTGCACCCTCTTCTTCCTTCTGTACCGTTATATCCTTTCCTATTCTGGTTCTTCCTTCTTCCCTCATACTTTCTCTCTTTTGCTCTCCCTCGCTCTTTCTCTCCTTTTCTCTTCTTTCTCTTTTTTTGCTCTCCTCTAGCACTTTTCTTCAACTGGATATTACATTTTTCTTTTCCTGTTTTAGCTCCGGCACAAGAAAGGTAGTCTGGTTTTGTCGACCACTGAGGTAGGTGGATGGGTATGTCGGTAGAACTGCTGAGAGTGGGAGGAGTTTTCTGGAGACCATGGTCTGCCTGTGCTTCAGTGATAGATTTCAGGCACGGAGCCTGTGTGCTGCTGTGAGATGGTGCTATGGGGACTACAGAAAAGTATTCACGCAGGGCGAGTCTCTGTTGCAGTTGATGCTTTTAGAGGGGCTGTGGAGCATGACTAGGCCTGCCTTTGCTTCTGTGTGGGCTTAATAGGGACAAGGGGGAAGTTTTGATTAGTACAGGGTTTGCCTCTGCTCTCTTGTGAGTGTTTAAAGTGGGGAATGTGGAACTTTGGTGTGATTTGCTTGCTTCATGGAGAAACACTGTTTTGGTGCCTGGGGATGTTACCTGAGATGGTATCTAAGATTAAAGCAGTGCATTGCCTGTCCATGATGAAGTATGACTCAGATCTTTAAGCCTATTGCCATGTTTCTGTGCTAGTCAGTGTTCATGTGCATGCTGTACAAAAGGTGCTCTGTTTTTTTTTCTGGCTAGAGCAAGAGTGATGACCTGCCATGGCGAGACCTGGAGGACTCGACTGGTTCAGGCTCCCCCATGGACCTCGACCCCCTGCATGACTTCAATGCACTCATCGCAGAGCTGACCGACACCCTGTTTTCAACCCGCAACCCCTACAGTGGGCCCAACCCGCGAGGATATGGTAAGAGGTGCTCATTATCATAAAGGCAGGTGACTTAAGGATCCGCCTGTGTCTGCCTTTTATTGTGGTTCCTTATTGCTGGAATGTAGTTTCTTTTTTTATCCTGAGTTTTGTATAGCGTAAACTTGACCCAAAGGTATCAGAGCGCTTTACATGAGCACCAGTTGCATTACAGACGGACACATTCATTTTTGTTAGGCACGGGGAGATTAAGTGATTTGCCCAGAATCACGGGATGTTTGAGTGTCCCTTGCCGAGACTCGAACCCAGTTCCCCAGCTTCGAGGTCAACTGCTCTAGCCGTTAGGCTACATTGTCTCCCCAGCTCTGACACCACTCTCTCTCATCCCTTCTATTTAAAGATCGTGTGAGACTCTCATTGTTTACAGCCTATTGCCATCCCTTTTTAGGTCTCGCCTAGGCAGCACTTGCGCTGTCTCTTTGAGACATGCTGTATTCAGAATATGTGCATAAAGCTCCGCCTACTTCCCGCCCATCTTTTTAATTGGCTCCTGTCCTTTGAAAATGGTGGCTTTTCATTGGTGATTAGGCTTTGTAGTCCCTCCTTAGTACCTCCCGATCTCTTTTTATAACCTCCGATGAGGACACCCCCTATTACATGGGTTGTTACGCCCTAGGTTTTAATTACCACCTCAAGGCACTATTTTCTTAAAGGCCTTCAGACAGGATACTCACTTGGTCTTAAACAAGGTTGGCAGTGGTTACTTCACTCGCTAGCACATATCACATTTATATTAGACCTTCTATAAATTTCCCTTCATCAGCTCCACATAGGGTACAACTTAATCAAAATTAATATAATAATTGTTTTGTCACATTTCAAAGCCATTAATTGTGTATATGGACATACCTATTTGAATGTACTCAGTGGTACGGTCTTTAAGTGACCAAAAGTTTGATGCTCACTAGGGACCTCTAGGCGCAGCTTGCGGTACTGCACATATACACATCTCACATTTATATTAGACCTTCTATAAATTTCCCTTCATCAGCTCCACATAGGGTACAACTTAATCAAAATTAATATAATAATTGTTTTGTCACATTTCAAAGCCATTAATTGTGTATATGGACATACCTATTTGAATGTACTCGTGGTACGGTCTTTAAGTGACCAAAAGTTTGATGCTCACTAGGGACCTCTAGGCGCAGCTTGCGGTACTGCACATATACACATCTCACATTTATATTAGACCTTCTATAAATTTCCCTTCATCAGCTCCACATAGAGTACAACCTAATCCGGAATTAATATAATAATTCTTTTCTCACATTTCAAAGCTACTAATTGTATATATTGAATGTACTGTGGTACTGTCTTGCATGCAATGCATTATGGGTAGGATGGATTTACCATATCTTCAAGTGTATGATGCTCACTAGGGACATCTAGGCGCAGCTTGCGGTACTGCACCTTCACCTCTCACATTTATATTAGACCTTCTATACATTTCCCATCATCAGCTCCACATAAAGTACAACTTAATCAAAATTAATACAATAATTGTTTTGTCACATTTCAAAGCTATTAATTGTATATATGGACATAGCTATTTGAATGTACTGGTGGTACTGTCTTGCATGCAATGCATTATGGGAGTACCATATGTGACCAAAAGTTTGATGCTCACTAGGGACTTCTAGGTGCAGTTTGCGGTACTGCACCTACACATTTATATTAGACCTTCTATAAATTTCCCCTCATCAGCTCCACATAGAGTACAACCTAATCCGGAATTAATATAATAATTCTTTTGTCACATTTCAAAGCAACTAATTGTATATATTGAATGTACTGTGGTACTGTCTTGCATGCAATGCATTTTGGGTAGGGTGGATTTACCATATCTTCAAAGAGTAAGATGCTCACTAGGTACATCTAGGCGCAGCTTGCGGTACTGCACCTTCACATCTCACATTTATATTAGACCTTCTATAAATTTCCCTTAATCAGCTCCACATAGAATACAACCTAATTGGAATTAATATAATAATTGTTTTGTCACATTTCAAAGCTATTAATTGTATATATGGACATACCTATTTGAATGTACTCGTGGTACTGTCTTGCATGCAATGCATTATAGGTAGGGTGGATTTACCATATCTTCAAAGTTTATGATGCTCACTAGGGACCTCTAGGAGCAGTTTGCGGTGCTGCACCTAGACAAGCAGTGCTGGTGCCTTGCTCACTAGGGACCTCTAGGTACAGCTCGCAGTACTGCACCTAGACATGCAGTGCTGGTGCCCTGCTCACTAGGGACCTCTAGGAGCAGCTTGCGGTACTGCACTGAGATATACAATGCTGGTTCCTGGCTCACTATGCAATCATTTGCAATGCACTAGGTCTTGCATTACTGAAAGTATGAGCTATTGGCGTTGCATTATTATTTGCAACGCCAATACCTCAAACTATCAGTAATGCGAGACCTATTGCATTGCAAATGCTTATTTGGATTGTGATGGTTTTTGTTCAAAATGTGATCCTTCCTTTCTCTCCTTTCCATCTGTTCATTGTAGTGGCTATGACTGAACAATCTTTGTTCACTTCCTTCTTTCGTTGTGCTGTTGTGGTTTCTCTTTCCTGCTCTGTGTTTTCTCTTGAGTTCCTTTCTCTCAGTCATTGGAAGAGGACCTATATATTCAAAGTGCACTTTTCAAACACATTGGTTCATTCACTGTCTCTGGTCTGCTTTGGCTCTCTTGGACGACCGTCAGGATCTGGAAGAACTGTTCTGAATTCATCATATGGCATCATACAGGATAAGGCGTTCTGGAATGCTTTTCTGGCTGCACTTAGTCTTAACCGACTCAGGGTTGTTCTTGGCACTCTTTTTTTATGCTTTTCTTGGTCTTTTATTTTGGGGGTGGTACGTTCTCATTTAACTTTCTCTTTTTCTTGCTCTCTCTAGTTTCACTTCTCTGCCACTTACTGCTTAGTTTTTTCATTCGTATTTGTCATCTGTCCCACCATTTTTTCTTCCCTTTCAATCCCATCTCTCAACCACTTTCAAGTTTTTTTCTTCCACTTTTTCCCCCAATTATTTGTTTCCACCCATCTTACCCATTCCTTGCACCCGCGCCTTGTTTTTTGGAAAACACTATGCATGTTGTATACATGGGCAGTAAATTGGACTTGTATACACAGTAGCCACACAGCATCTATCGGCTAAGACAACTCAACAGAATTTGTGACCAGGAACCATCAGACTTAAGTTCGAGCTGTGTCCAAAACAATTAAGACCTTCAATTACAGCTAAATTCCACTTTCAAACATACATTTCTATACAAGATCATCTTATCTCCACCCTTTTCTCCATAAGACTGTTCAAGGGATTGCCTTGCCCTCCACGGTCTCCAGATTTGCTCCCTTTACTCCCCCCCAAGGATGTTACGGTGATTGTACTGTTCCTTCCAGTATTCCATATTTGATCCATATAGAAGGATCACTGTCTCTTCTGTATTTGTGATGCTACAGTGGGTTCCCTGTCCTGCAATGTATCCCCTGTGCGATCTGTAGTGGTCCTGTTTTGTATTTCTTTCCTCAATAAGGTCATTAAAAGAATTGCACTGGTCATCTGCTTTCCTGTTACACCTCAATATGTGTTTGATTGACTCCTATATTTGTTTCCTTTACCAGTATCTCTGTTTCTCGGCTTTTCTCTACATTATTACAGGGGCTTCTGGTTTTGCCATTCTGCTCGCCATAACCTCCTGCCCCCCGTCATCCCTCTGTTATCTTTATAGAGAATCTTATGTTTTCCCTTTGTTAAACCTTTACAACTTGGCCTGTCCTCTTCTACCGTGTTGTACTCTGGGCTCGTCCCAGTTTTAACCTGCTAACGTTTACTTCATCCTTTCTGCCCTCTGATGCAGCCTCCCTGGGGAACGCAGACATGATCCAGCCATCTCTCAGCCAGCTTCACCCCAATCTGGGGGAGGATTTCATGGACACAATGGAGCCCCTGCAAGGTGAGGTGTCTTTGCTACTTCCACAATATATTTCTCGGATAGATGCCTGGATAAATGCCGGGCCTGCTGGGTGAAACTTGGGTAATTTGGTGTCTGAGGGCTCTTGCTTTTGGTCACATTTTAGCCTACGATTTAGAGACCCTTTTGGCTCTGCTGCTGTTTGTGATAATATTAGCATAAGCAAGTCATGCAGTTAGAGAGTTTTTTGTAAGCCTGCTATTTTCTGGAGCAGGCAACTCTTAAGTTCAGTGGCAAGGAATTTGGAGGGAGCCTGGAGTGGGTGAAAGATTAGCCATTATGCTACGTGGCTTTACAGCTTGTGTGTTAATTTACTCTGTTTATCTCTCACACAGCTGTTCTCATTGGTCTGGGGGATAAGAATGAGGGCTTCCTTCCTTAGCTCAGTGGTAGAGTTCTTGAGGCTAACGGTTATGGAGAAGAGTTGCTCCTTTATCTAAAAGGTAGACCTCATTAGTGTGAATTTTAAGACCAGAAGTTCTTTACGCTGGTGGTTGAAATCCAAGCTACAGGTCGAGATTAGAGAAGAGTTAATCTAATTCAGTTCAGTGGATATCTTCATCCAGAGGGTTGGATATTGAGTGTCACTTATTGCGCATGGGTAGAATTGTAAAATATGAGCTTGGGAGTTAGCTAGAGGAGTTCTTTGTCCTTTTTCTTGGGAAACCCCTACAAAAATATAGGTGTTGAAACGTCTGTGAAGGTGTGAGTTGAGGTTATTAGTGGAGTTCCACATATATTTTTCTCTATTCACAAAATCATCTTTTGCATAATCCAGATGTAATGACTATAACAGTGCTTCCCAAACGTTTTAGAACCACAACTCAATTGTTAAAACGACAAACATTTGTGACCTGCCTAGTTTTATTGGACAAGAAGTGTGCAATTTCTTTTTTTTTTAATGTAACCAAAGCATTGTGGAGTATCACAGTGACATTTACAGACCACATTTTCCACTGAAATGGCCACTAAACTTGCACACACATACAGTTTTACTGATAAAACTAAATTGCACATCAAATGATAATGTGTGGAAATCAGGTTTTAGTGAACATTTATCATTAGTGCTTCACCAAGTAAAGTGTCTTGATTTGTTTTGATCTTATTAAAATCTTTCTATCACTTCAGAAGTACAAACAAAATGTGCTTCATTTTTTCTTTCTTAACTGCTGAACGTATACAGTTCATTTACAGGTATTTACATTTTGTTATGTGTTACAAAATAATTACGTCCTACAGCCTTTCCTTTCACACGCCCTGCACTCCATAAAGATTATCACAAATACAAATAAGACATAGCCTGACGTTTGACCTCTGTCTTTGAAGTGCAGCAAATGTGACAAGATAAATACAGAATTTAAAGGCATCTTTATTTATCGCTTGGACTTTGGCGGCTCACCAAACATTGACTCATGACCCACCAGTGGGTCGCGACCCACAGTTTGGGAAACACTGGACTATACCAATCTGATTGTCTGAGCATTTGTATCTAAAATGTATTTGTTTTGTACCATTTCTAAATTGATCCTTGTTTCACTTGAAAGATGAGAAGCTCCTTGGATTCGAACCTGTGACTGACATTTTCTACAGTTTTTACTCTCAAAATAAATCTGTAACCAAATTACTTAATTTGAGCTCTTTACTTCCCAGGGTACTGTGAGACGACCTTTTCTTAGGGTTCTGTGGCAATCGTAGACTACTAGGCATTCATTGTAACAAAATGTCTTTTGCCATTAGGGTCTCGGTGCCATGATACTCTTCCACTCAAGCTGTGTGACCAGGCGCTCTCTCTCATCACTTGGCTCTCTCGCCTTAGTAAAGTTGTGCAGCCACTCTTGCTGTAGGAGGGGCTGCAAGGTTAGACACTCAGGAACTGTAATATATGTTGTAGGAGGCTGGCTCTTTATATAGCATACCAAAAAGAGGTATACTATGCAAAGAGTCCAGGTATTCCCTTACCAGAGGACAAGGGTTTGTTCTAACAATCCTAAGGTGCTCTTCTAGGTACTAGTGTGGCCAAGCAGCCTGCGGCTTATCAGAGAGGAGTGTTGGACATCTGCAAAATATACACACAGTCAATAAATGATGCACATGATTCAATAAGGAGATCCACACCAATTTATAAAAATAACACATATCTTTATATATATTTAGGCACCAGAATCATTACGATCAGGTAAGTACGTTTCAATAGAGAAATTCTTTACATTTTCAAAAGTCCACAGTGCAATTTTTAGAGGCTGTAATATTATCCTATGGGATGAAAAACAAATACGGCATACAGGTAGAATACAGCGACTTATGAGACTGATCGCCTGGACTTAAGGTGAGTATAGGGCAAGGTCCAAGGCAGCACCAAGAGGTCACACCGGCTTCACTGGGGCGGCCAGGTGTAGAGGTGCAATACAGCGTTGGGTGCCCAATGGGGATCGGTCTTCATGAAAAGAGGGCACATGTTTGGACTGGGGTGCCAGTCGGGCTGAATCACGTGCTTGGGGACGTGGGGACACCCTTGGTCCTCTACTCCACGGGCCATGGGGTGACTGGTGCAGACGTGTCCTTAGACATCGGGTTTCTGTCAACGGAAGCACTTCTGGTCGGCGGCGGGGAGGCCACAGAAAGAGGCTGCAGGTGGCGTCAAGGGGTCCCCTCCTGGCAAACCCAAGGTGGGCTTCTTCTGGGGGAGGGAGGGAATCCACGCTGGCACTGTTTGCCCACTTCAAGTCGGGCTTGGAGCGACTGGTGCAGTGGTGCTGGCCGGTGTTGGGTGTATGCGGTTCGGAGGCCTCATAGATCTTTCTTAGGTAACTGAAGGATGCAGAGAAGCAGCTCCGCTGCTCCACAGGAGTTCCTGAGTCTTTGGAGAAGTGTTTGCAGTCGTCCTAAGCTTTGGAGGATCAACAGCTTGCAGGATGAGCAGATTCTAGCACAATTGTTGAGGATAGGCGAACAGGCCGGCATGGTTGGCGCCAAGCGAGTTGCTTCTTCTTCAGTTCTTGCACTTCGTGGCTCTTCGGTCCTTCTTCTTTTGGTAAGCAGGATCTGCTTTCCTGGTGCCAAGGACTCCCCTAAATACTGGATTTAGGGGCATATGGGGAGTATACAGTAGTAGCCAATGGGTTATTTACCCTGGGGTCACTATGCCCCCTATATTACTACTTTCTGTGGGAAGTGGGCATAACCCTGTCCCAGAGTTCCTAAGTTTGCCATCACAAAGCTGGCAGACTCTGAAATTTCGTCTTCACTTCAGGTAGCCCACTGTAGGGGTGGACGTAGCCTGAGGGTGAATACGCCTCTCTGACTACTAATTTTCCCACCTGTCCAGGCGCCAAAGGTGCCCTGGACAGAAGGGGTCGGCATTCTCTCCTGTGAGTGAAGCCAGATTTGCATACCAAAGGCAGTGGGCTCTTTGAAGCTCCCTGCCTTGGAATGCTAATTTGCAGGTTGTCCTGTTGGAGGGGGTGTAAACACCCTCTGCCCGAGCAGGCTTTGTTCCTGAACTCCTGACAGCAAAGGCCCTCACCCTTGAGGGTCAGAAACTCGCCTGTGGTTGCAGGCTGGCTAGGACCAGTCAGTCAGCACACTAGTAATTGGTAGGGTTTCAGGTGGTACCTCTAAGGTGCCCTCTGGGTGCATGTATTAATAAATCCATTACTGGAATCAGTGTGGGCTTTTTAATACGAGCTGTTTGAACCAAACATCTCTGTTTTCAGGGAAGCCATCATGTAGCTGGGGAACTCGTTTTCACTAGCGTCCAGTCCATATACTTAAAATGGCTTCTCTGACCTCTTGTACTGGCAGCAATAGGGCGGACCAGCACAGGGGCATATCTGCTCATGCAGGTATGTCCACACATGTAGTATAGTGCACCCTGCCTTAGGGCTGTAAGGCCTGCTGTAGGGTTGACTTATCTTTAGCAGGCATGACAAACAAGAATGCGCGCCATGTCATGTTTTCACTTTTATCTGCACCAGGGCACGCAGCCTGCAATGGCAGTCTGTATGTGTTTGGTGAGGGTCCCGTAGGATGGCATAATACATGCTGCAGGCCTTAGTGTCCCTCCTTAGCCTCCTGCTCTTAGGTATCAGGGGTACCACTTACTAGGGAGTTACAGGGAGTGCTAAAGGTATTGCCATTTGGGGTACAATTGGCGATCTGGCACTGGGGACCTGGTTAGCAGGAACACAGTGCACTTCCAGTCAAAATCACATCAAATACCAGGCAAAAAGTGGTGGTGACCATGTCAACAAGCATTGGCATAGCCAATAGGTCTCGCTTTTGGGACCTTATAAGTATTTAGTTATGCAGCACAATATCCTTGGTGCAACAACATCAACTGTTGCATGGCTAAACACTTATAAGGTCCCAAAGGCGAGACCTATTGGCTATGCCAATGCTTGTTTTTAATGTAGTGGACCCCTACAGTACAATGTGTGCATCCGCTGGGCTGATGCCTTATTGTCCTTATGCCACGCTAAATTCCTTAAACATACTTCTCCATTTCATTTTTATTACTCACAGGAATCTGGAAACGAATGCAAACAGCATCCAGTTTAATAACTCTTCGTTCACATATTAAGCAGGTCTCAACACATATGCCACAGTGACAGCTCCAGACTGCTCCACGTGTTGCACCCCGAACCACTGCATTAAGAAGCTACAGGACTGATCCTCCGAACTAGCAACAATTCCCAAATAATGTGCCTGCCTGACACCTCGCATCCTCCTTGCATTCTGAGTGTTGTTAAAACGACAGATGCTGTTGAGGGCCCAAGGACAAACGGCTGTTAAACTGCAATTTCTATTAAACCAGCCTTAAGAGGAAAGCAGGAACCTCCAGACGCATAGATTTTCCAATTAAACTTTACAGAGTGTCTCCAAGAAAAGGCAGAAGGCACAGCTGGGGAGCGGAGCCGCGGCCTGCTTATCAAGGTGCCAGTGATTGTTGACAAGCTATGACACTGCTGTCATCAGCAGCGATCCCCGCTTATGACATCTCAGTCACATCGCTCTAGTGGGGTCATCCGAGACTGGCCATCTCCTCCACGAGGACGGGCTGCCCAGTGGGCCTCCCTCATCCTGGCATTGAAACAGCCAGAACACATCGCTCCTGCATGGAGGACCGGCTTTGCTAAGAATGGAGTTAAAAGCCCTCTGTCTGATATGACCGGCCCTGGACCTCACCTTCATCATCCTGCCACATTACCAAGGTTGAAGACAGCTGGCCGACTGGAAGCTAGAATGTGATACAAAGCTGGAGCATGACGCACTGCCATCCACCTTTTTCAGGGCTGCGACACACGAAACAGCGCAGCCCAGAACTGAGGATAAAGCAGGTTCCAGGTCGGAGTGACACAGCAGGAGCCACGACAAAGACTAATAGTCCTGTGACATGTACATGAATCACAGAGAGTTTACAAATACCTCCCCAAAAGCGCCCACCACGGTCACCACCTCAGTCAGCTTTTCCTTTACATGGATTGCCATAGAAAGTTCTGATATAAGGCACATTTGTACGCTAAGAAACTGCTTCACAAAAACGTTCTACTGACACGGATCAGATTTATGCAACGCGCAGTTATTATAACTAGCAAAAACAATGTACGCCATTGTGGGTGAGCTCTCGCCAACGCCCGCCGCCGCCGGCAGACCGCCCAAAGCAACGGCCGACCACTGAGCACAAACGGACCAGCGTGTCACCTATGCCAACCCGGGGTCGTTTGAAATCAAAGCACACGTCACACAGGGTGTTGTACTGCCCGGCTGTGGAAGAGCACCTTCCCGCTCGTAAACACTGCTGTTGGCGAACTAAGTGATGCCACCGCAAGAGCCCATTCAATTCTTCACACAGTTGTCCCTGTCAGAGCCAATGGGGCATCTTACGAAACTGCCCAGCATCCTCTTACGCACAATACACCTCCAAAAGCCATATCACTGTCAAAGGAAAGCCTCCTGGCTACACAAACTCTACCAGGCGGGCAGCAAACACCAGAACTTTAAAGCGATCTTTGCCACAGAGCAAGAGCGTCTCTGCTGTGTTCAGTGATCGAGCCCAGAGTGGTTCTTTAAAACTCACCAGTCACTACCCTCCATACAGCATTCACTACATATAGCACCAAGCCCGCTGGAGCATATCTCCTCGGGCGCAAAACAATAACAGAGAACTGGGTGCAAGGCCTATCTCACCTCCTCTATCAAAATACGAAAAGTCACAAAAATGCGCAGTGAGGCCGCGGCCCTCTAGTAAGAACGGCGAAGATTGATGAGACCGGGCTCCTATGAAGATAGCGAGAGTGCCTTCTGGGGGTGCACGACCGAAGAAAGAAGCAAACGGTAGAAGCAGAACAGGACACACAGTAGTAGGGGGAAAAAGGACTCTGACCTGATTGAGCCTGCGAACGACGATTCCGCCACAGCCGAACCCCAGCCTCCCGAGCCTACAGGAACTTCCGGAAGAGGCTGAACTACGAGTCCCAGGAAGCGCCACTGCAGGATTTGGCGCTGCCCACCATCCACTGAACACATTGAAGAGACAGAAGAGCCGTGTGTGCGATGCATTACAGGAAATGCTGTTAATAATGCTAGGATAAAGGGTGGAGTGGGGGACAGCATCGTCTCGCAGAAAAGGCAACGCATTGGGTGGAAAGAGTTAAGGCATGCACCGGCCAAGAAAACAGGCACGGAGGAGCGGGGGCGAGCGAGCGCGGCAGCCTGCAAAGCAGTCCCAAAAACGCTCGTGCGTCGTGGCTGGCCTTTGGATGAGTACGCGCGGCAGACATGTGTTTCCACTTATCGCGCCCGCGTCTGGGCACTATAATTGGAAACACATGTTTGCCGCGCGTACCCATCTCAAAAAGGCCAGCCACGACGCACGAGCGTTTCTTGGACTGCTTTAAAAACTCACTTACAATAAGTCTTCGCCTCTAAGCAGCGCTTGCGCGCTACTCGAGGCTCGACCTAAAAAGGGGCACTTTCCTACACTTAGGCTTGTCAGAGAGGAGTGTTAGACATCTGCAATACACACACAGTCAATAAATGGTACACACGACTCAATAAGGAGATCCACACCAATTTATAAAAAAATAACACATATGTTTATATATATTTAGGCAACAGAATCAGGTAAGTACGTTTCGAGATAGAAATATTTGCAGGTTTGAAAAATCAACTATGGAGGAAAGACATATACTGCATACAGGTACTCCACAGCGACTTACGGGACCAATCTCCTGGACTTAAGGTGAATATAGGGCAAGGTCCAAGGCGTCGCCAACAGGTCACCTCGGACGTCACTGGGGCGGCAGGGTGCTGTGGTGCAATACAGCATTGGGTGCCAATGTTAGTCAATGGGGATTGGTCCGGTCGAAAAGAGGCAGCAGGTTTACACTGGGAAACCAGTCATGCTGAACCAAAGTGTGGGCTCAGGTCCCCGGATGCTCAGGGACACCTTTGGTCCTCTTCTCCTCGGGCCGGCCGGGTGCAGAGGTGCTTGGAGGCGTCAGGTTTTCGTCTCCCACCACACTCGCAGTAGAGGGGGCCTGCACACAGAGGCTGCAGGCGCGCGTCGGGAAGTCCACAGCTGGGAAACCCAAGGTGGGCTTCGAGTCTGGGGATCACGCTGGCACAGTTGGCCCACTTCAACTTTGGCTAGGGGGCATGGGTACAGTGGTGCTTTCTGGTGTCAGGTTTTTGGCGGTCCGGAGTCCTCTCAGGTCTCTTGGGGTACCTGCATAATGCAGGGGAGCAGCTCCGCTACTCCACCGGAGTGCCTGGATCTTGGAAGAAGGCTGAAAGTCCTCCCAGGCTTTTGGAGGCACAGGCAGCTGCAGGATGAGTTGACTTTGGCACAATTGTCGGGAACAGCGAACAGGCCTGCAGGGTTGGCGCCAAGTCAGTTGCTTCTTCCACAGTTCTGCTTTTCGCGGCTCTTCAGTCTTTCCTCTTCTGTTGGGTAGGCAGGATCTGATTTCCTGGTGCCAGGGGTTCCCCTAAGGAGTGTTACGGGAGTGTAGAGTAGGATCCAATGAGCTACTTATCCTTGGGGTCACTATGCCCTCTATATGACCACTTCGTGTGGGAAGTGGGCATAACCCTGTCCCAGAGTTCCTAATTCTGCCATCACCAAGAAGGCAGACTTTCAAAAGTTGTCTCCACATCACGTAGCCCACCTTAGGGGTGGATCTAGCCTGAGGGTGGACACGCCTCTCGGACTACTAATTTTACCTCCTGTCCAGGTGCCAAAAGGGCCCTTGGTCAGGGGGGTTGGCATCCCCTTCTTATAGAGAAGCCAGATTTGCATACCAAAGGTGGTGGGCTCTTTGAAGCTCCCTGCCTTGGAATGCCAATCCTGTGGGAGAGGGTGTAAACACCCTCTACCCAAGCAGGCTTTGTTTCTGACCTCCTGAGAGTGGTACGTTCATCCTTGGGGGTCAGAAACTTATCTGTGGTGGCAGGCGCCAGAACCAATCAGTCAGCACACTAGAAGTCGGTAGGTTTTCAGGGGGCTCCTCTAAGGTGCTCTCTGGGCGCATGCATTAATAAATCCATCACTGGAATCGGTGTGGGCTTAGTAATACAAGATGTTTGATAGCAAACATCTTTAGTTTCACTGAAGCCATCTTGTAGTGGTGCATGGAAACTGCAGGGATTTGGTTGGCACAGTTTTGGTATAATGGTTTCTCATGAGATATGGGTGACATGTGTTTGTACATGAAAAGTTTTTTTAAAATGCATGGATTGGAGTTTTGCACAATGAGATGAGATATGTACACTTTATGCTTTATGTTCAATGTTGCAAAATAACAAATGGTGGTTTTAACTTTGTAGTTACCCCTTACAAAGGGCTGTTTCAGCCCGAGCTGCATTGGGTCTATGCGAATAAGGCTCCTGAGGATGAACTATGTATTCCTATGTGCTATAGAATTAAGGCCTGGATAGGCATGTCTTTAGCATTTGAAGCAATGGGGATTCATGAAGCCTTGTATGTGAATGGAGAAAGTAAAGAAAAATTATTAGAAAGAAAAAATGGAATAAAATCGACAAAAATTCAGTATTGAATAGTGGAGTCTTTGAATATTTCTGGATTTTGCTGTGCGACTGGTAGATGGAGCGTGATGACGCTCCATATCTCGAGGAATTGCACACAGCTGTGACCGTGTTTTCACTTTTGTCTGCACCAAGACACACAGCCTGCAATGGCAGTCTGCATGGGTTTAGTGAAAGGGTCCCCTAGGGTGGCACAATTCGTGCTGCAACCTTTAGGGACCCTCTTTAGTACCTCATGCCCTAGGTACCAGGGGTACCATTTACCAGGGACTTACAGAGGGGGGGGGGGTGGGGGAGGGTCTAAAGGTTTGCCAAATGGAGAAACAATTACACAGGTTAGGGAAAGAGATTTGGCAATGGGGACCTGGTCAGCAGGAACCCAGTGCACTTCCAGTCAAAACTGCATCAATTTCTAGGTAAAAAGTGGGAGTGACCATGTCAAAAAGGGCACTTTCCTTCATATATATCCAAACAGTTTAAATCTTTCTAAAGAATGGTGGGTGTCAGGTCTTGGCGGACATGTATGTCAATGATATCTTTGTCACATTTGAACAAGCATGCGATGAGTTTGGGTTGGATCCAGGGCAGTACTTGCAATACGCGGGTCTGATGGAACTGGTTAAAGTAACTTTGCCCACATACCCACAAGTTCTGGAAGTTTCTGAGACACTAGACATTCTGCTTACATGCGGGAATGGGCGGCGACTGGTATCCTTGCTGTATAAGGCCATGAGGGCAGACACAGAGGTACCTCCCCTTAAGGCGCGGGCAGCTTGGGAGGAGGACCTGCGAGCTCCCTTGGCGGAAGGGATTTGGAAGGGTGCCTGTTCATTGACAAGGGTGGTGTCCTGTAATGCACGTTTAAAACTCATCCATTATAATTTTCTACAGCGGGTGTATTTGACTCCGGTTAGGCTGCATCGCATTGACCCTGGCCGTACCCACGAGTGCCCAAGGTGTGGCGAGGCTGAGGCGGGCTTCATGCACATGGCCTGGTAGTGTGCTGAGGTATACTCATACTGAGAGCAGGTGGTGGAGAGAGTACGTGCGGGTGTTGGTGTGCGGATTAAAGCCTGTCCTCTACATTGCCTGATAGGACACGTTACGAGACCCAAAAAGAAAAAAATGGCGTATAAATTGTTGCAGTTGGCTATACTATTAGCCCGCCGTAGGGTCGCCATAGTATGGCTGAGCAATGCTGTCCCGACGTTGACAAGCTGGTTGAGGGACGTGCAGGAGTGGTCCTTGGCTGACGGGATGCATATGAAAGTGTTTAGAAAAGACGAAAGGTTGAGTGGGATATTGCTTGTTGGAGAGAGCAGTGTAGGGAGTTGCCTAATTTGGTGGAGGGGGCAGACGTGCATGGTGAGGGTGGTAACCCTGGTGACACCGAGTCAACGGAAGTGGCCTAAGCAGTACCTGGATACAGCTGAAACCGTGCTCAACAAGGCTTGCCTGTAACAACTAGTTACTTCTAGTGTTGTTGTAGAAATCAGTAATGTGATGTCACTGTTAGCGATAATTGGATATCTTATGTAATGATTACCTGCTGAACTTGTTTGTGCCCATCCACACTGCATCTGTTATAAAGCTGAAAATAAAGTTCTTAAAAAAAAAAAAAATCTTTCTAAAGAAAAGGACTTTGTTTCTCCTAAATAAAAGGTTCACACTTGAAATAGCAATAGGCACCTAGCACTTCTGGGCCGGAGAACAAACCCCAAAGATCTTCCTGGCTCCTTGGCGCTAAGCGTTGTACATTTAGTTTACCATTGAGACCTTTGGCAATTGTTATCTTATGGTAGAAGGTTTGGATTTGCTTGCGTCTTCTTAGGGGCACTAGAATTAGCAATAAGTCCATTTGAGATGCAGATAAAAGGCTGAAATTAACAGTGCTATTGGTTTCGGTTAATACAGATGTTGTTTCGAATTCAGGTTCAAAGACCTGAAGTTCTGCTGTTCCTAGTAAGTAAATCTTTCTGATAGACACTTCTAATCGCAGATTCCTCACCTCTTGAATATTCCCCAGGCGTCAGACTGCATCTGGAAACTTTTCCAGTCTGTGTTGCTCATTTAACTTGTGCCTCCGTGGGTCTTGGACATGCCGGATAGGTATGTATGAATTCGACTGATAAATGCTGAAGTCCCTCAAACTCTGTATCGTGTATTGCACCATTAGATGCATCAAAGGCTTCTGAGCAGACGTATTTACAAGTTTTTATGTGTGAGGGGGGAAAGGGGAAGGATGGAGTCCATCAACTCAAAAGTGTGTTGACCACCTTTTGTTTAAGGTCTCAAGTGTTAGTCTCAATCTTCGAAGCCTTTTGTCCCCCTCGTCTTCCTGAAAGCAGTAGTCTCTGTAGCTGGCTAGCAGTTCTCCTTTAATGTAGTTGTAGTTTCCCTGTCAGAGCGAAACTTGCTCAAGCCCATTTCCTGTCAGCGATGAGCATTTCTTGGTAGATAACCTTCCTTTTCATTTTCTACAGTGTAAGGAAATGTCTCTTTTTAGGTCGAGCCTCGAGTAGCGCGCAAGCGCTGCTTAGAGGCGAAGACTTATTGTAAGTGAGTTTTCAAAGCAGTCCAAGAAACGCTCGTGCGTCGTGGCTGGCCTTTTTGAGATGGGTACGCGCGGCAAACATGTGTTTCCAATTATCGTGCCCAGACGCGGGCGCGATAAGTGGAAACACATGTCTGCCGCGCGTACTCATCCAAAGGCCAGCCACGACGCACGAGCGCTTTGGGACTGCTTTGCAGGCTGCCGCGCTCGCCGCCCCCGCTCCTCCGTGCTTGTTACACCAGACCTTCGCTGGCTTGTTTTTTATCTTATGCATCTAACAGCCATTGACAAAGACAATAGTCCTGGCTTGTTGTAACATAATCAGCACAGCGCCCTTTACGAGCGCCGCGCTGTTAATGGTTTCTCTCTGCTCTCACACACCCCTCCCTTCTCCCACTCCCTCCCCCCATGCCCAGTGTACGTAGTTTAATCCTACTCAGGAGGTGGCCCCTCCTTCAGTGACACGCGGCAGCCCCTCTCTTTGCTGTCACGTTAGTGTTAGAAGGGGCCTCCGCTCTCTCTTCCACGAGTCTACGTCATGCTTTCTCCGCCTCTCTGCTCCGTTACTGAAGTTACTTTCCAGGCCTCAGTGCCATGCCGGTCACTGTCTCAGAACCGTCTAGCTCGGGGGCACACTCTGCTCTGCTTGTGTTCTTCAGCACACACCGCTCTGCTCTCCGTCTCCTCGGCGCTGCTCTCACATTCCATTCCATGGGCCTCCCTTTCTTGAACCTTAGCTGTCTGATCAGCCCCTCTCTGTGACTGGGACCCCGCGGGAGCTTTGCTGCTGATACCGCCGTCTCCAGGGCCTGTAATCTCGCCAGTCAGCTCCGAGTTCACCTCCTTATCACTACTTTTGTACGGCGGACTTAAGTCGAGCCGTGTGATCCTTGACACAATGGCCGGCCCAGGATCCAATCCCGCTAAGACTCTTAAAAGATGTACCTCGGGCCTGAGCCGCCCCCGCTGAAGTTTAAATTACTGCAAAAAGACTCTGTTAGGCAAAATAAAAACGAACACACACATAAACATGACCAGCACAAATATTCTCTCAAACAATTAAAACAAGCATTGGCATAGCCAATAGGTCTCACCTTTGGAACCTTATAAGTTTTTAGCCATGCAACAGTTGATGTTATTGCATCAAGGATATTGTGCTGCATAACTAAATACTTATAAGGTCCCAAAAGCGAGACCTATTGGCTATGCCAATGCTCGTTTGTATGGTCACCCTGTAGGCAACTGGGTTTTTAGGTCGAGCCTCGAGTAGCGCGCAAGCGCTGCTTAGAGGCGAAGACTTATTGTAAGCGAGTTTGAAAAGCAGTCCAAGAAACGCTCAGTGCGTCGTGGCTGGCCTTTTGGGATGGGTACGCGCGGCAAACATGTGTTTCCAATCATCGTGCCCAGACGCGGGCGCGATAAGTGGAAACACATGTCTGCCGCGCGTACTCATCCAAAGGCCAGCCACGACGCACGAGCGTTTTGGGACTGCTTTGCAGGCTGCCGCGCCGCTCGCCCCCGCTCCCTGTCCCCCGATGCGCCCGTAGTTTCCGGCTTCGCTCACCTTCTGCGGCTCACCGCTCGCGGCCCCGCTCCCCACATGATTTCCGTCGCTCGTTTTTCGTATGGTTGCATTCTGCAACATGTCCTATGCTTCCTGCTCCTCTGCTAACTCTCCGGTCACAGGTGATTAACTGTCCCCCTTATGCTGCCAGCGACACATGGTTATCACGGTAACTATTGATCAGTTGGGTATTTTTCATTTATGTGGCTTACAATATGTAATTGTAGTTCCAATGTAGCGATTATCTGTGTCCCCGACCACTGTACCGTTATACTTGACACCACTCCAATATGGCTGCCATGTGGCTCTCTCCAGCCCGTGACCTCCCCTCTTGCCGTCACAATCACTTTAGGTATGAGTGGGTTTCCAGCCTTATGAGATGCGGGCGCTGCCTGTAACGTCAACCGGGTTCCTGCGGTCTCAATATTTTTAACATCCCAGTAAGTGCCACCATCAGGTTACCGCTGCTAGCACTACGTGTGGTTAGTCCGCACTCACTGATTTGACCTTTTTTATGTTTTAAGCTGCCTTAATTCCATGTGGCGTGCCATACGTCGGGTACAGCCTACGTGTTTACTCCAACCTTGGCCTTTTCCTGCAAGTTGGTGCACCTCCTTTTGCATTCTCTGGTTATTGCAGGCAGTTTTCAGGTTATTGCAGCCCTTTCCTACCACTTCATCACGGCCTTGGTTCCTATCGTTTCATTGACGTGCTCTCCTATCAGGTGGGTCCCCTTCATTTTTCAATTTAGGCATTGATCCTGTAATTGGCATTGGATTTCCACTCACGTATTTTCGTTTTTCCCACTGGACTTTGCGCAAGGTGCTATCCTATTGCTCATTGTTTCCAGACCATCGTTGATGGTTTCCAGTCAGTAGTTCTGTCTTTTTCCTTCTTTATCTCACTTCACTTTGCCTTATGTAGATGATCTCTCCACTCAGCCTATACGATTCGCTAGCATGACGCTGCGCCGCCAGCACCCCCACACATGTAGATGCCTGATGAAGTCACAGTCTGTATTCATAGAAGAAATGTATGATCGCACCATGTCACAATTGCATGGCTTGAGTGAATGAATCTTGTAATTTTAATTGGTCGCTAATTTTCTCCTCCTTTTTCTTCCCTCCCCTCCTTTTTCTTCCCTCTCCTCCCATACTTCCTCCTTTCCCTTCTCTTACCCTCTCCAGCAGGCATTTTTGTCTTCGGGCATAAACTCTTATGTCCTGATGATGATCCCTACATCCTCTAAAGCAGTGGTCTTCAAACTATTCTGCTCTGAGCTCCCCCTTAAGCAAAATGTTTTGATGTCGGGCCCCCGCTAAACCTTCATGGCAAGACTTGGGGAAGCAGAAGGGGCGGGGCTTATGAGATCATTTTCAGGGGTGCTTTTTTGTAGCTCATAATCAACAATAAATGGAAAAGAGCAAATACATCAAAAGAAAACAAAAATTGACCAAGAAACAATACTCCCCATAATTTGGGTGATTTGACCCCCTCGCACTCCTCTTCTTCAGTGCAACTTTAACTGCTGCACTAATGACAGCTACGTAACTGAGTAGCTATCTCCTCGGTATCTTTGGCTCATCCCCCACCATGCCTGGCCATCACTCCAATCTCGAAACAGACTTGAAATGAGCTCCCACATGTTGTCCGCTACTTTACAGCAAGGGTGCCCTCAGACATAATGCTAGCTAGGATAATAAGCCTCCATGCCTCTTTTGTAAAGTAAGACAGTCATAACTGTGATGCAGTGGACGCCTCACAGTCCTGGACCTCAGTGGCACTGTACCTGCTTCAATAATGAGAGCTACTGCCCTGTGAAGCAGGCAGTCTCCTCTGCCACTTGTTAAACAAGCATTGGCATAGCCAATAGGTCTCGCTTTTGGGACCTTATAAGTATTTAGTTATGCAGCACAATATCCTTGGTGCAACAACATCAACTGTTGCATGGCTAAACACTTATAAGGTCCCAAAGGCGAGACCTATTGGCTATGCCAATGCTTGTTGTTACAGTTGTCCCCCCACTTTTTGTCCCCTTTTTTAGTTGCTAGATGCTGATTTTTGACTCTGATAGTGCACTGTTCCTGCTAACCAGACATCAGAGCCAGTGCTCCTTCCTTAAAAGCAAAGTGATGTCTTATTGTTTCACAATTGGCTAAGGACTTTAGCACCCCTGTAAGTCCCTAGTAAATGGTACCCCAGGTACCTAGTCTATGAGTACTAAAGATGGTCCCTAAGGGCTGCAGCATATCTTATGCCACCCTAAGGGACCTACACAGAAATTCCACACAGACTGCCATTGCAGGCTGCATGGCATGGTGCAAACCATGTTTGAAAACATGACACAGCACACTTTCTGTGCCATGCCAAAGGCACGGCATGGGCTATATGCAAGTCACCACTACAGCAGGCCTTGGAGCCCTAAGGCAGGGTGCATTATTGCACATGTGAGGACATATCTGCATGAGCTGATATGCCCCTGTAATGTCTAGTTCCACTGCTGGATATTACAAGTGAGCAGGGAAGCCATATTAAGCTATGTACTGGGCACTCGTCAAAACAGCTGCATAATGGCTTCACTGAAACCTATGGTGTTTGGTATCAAACCCCTTGAGTTAATAAACCCAACATGGATTCCAGTGTTGAGTTTATTAATACCTGCACCCAGAGGGTACCTTAGAAGTGCCCTCTGAAACCTACTAGTTCTCTAGTGTGCTGTCTGACTGGTCCTGTCCAGCCTGCCACCCTAGATGATTTTCTGACCCCTTAGGAGGTGAGAGCCCCACTCTCAGAGGTCCAAATCAATGCCTACTTTGCCAGGAGGTGTTAACACCTCCTCCAGCAGGATGGCTAGTAAATTAGCATTTCAAGGCAGGGAGTTTCAAAGAGCACACCGCCTTTGATAATGCGAGCCTGGCTTCCCGCAGACCTGTGAGACGCCACCACCTTCTCTGAGGCCCATTTGGCACTAGGACAAGCGGGAATTTAGCTATGCAAGGAGGCATATTGCAGCTCCAGGCTAGTCAACCCCTAGGGTGGGCTACCTGAAGTAATCACGAAAATTAGGATTTCACCCTCTTAGTTGTGGTGAAATTAAGAACTCTGGGACAGGGTGATGCCCACTCCCCACAGGAATATGTCATCTAGGGGGTGTATTGACGCCAGGGGTAAGTAGCCCATTGGCTACTACTCTTTACTCCCCTTAACACCCCTAAATTGAGTATTTAGGTGCCCCCCCGTCACCAGGAAATCAGATTCATCTAAAGAAGAAAGAAGGATAAAGAGCCCACGATGTGAGAACTGAGGAGCAGCACTGACTTGGCACCAACCCTGACAGTCTGCCTGCTGTCCCCGACAATTGCATGGACCTGTCTCATCCAGAAAACGGTTTCGCCTCCCAAAGCTGTGGAAGAGTGACCCACGACTTCACCTGGCCAGCAACATCTCCTTTGGAGCAGAGGAGCTGCTTCCCTGCACATTACTTTGTTTTAAGGAAGGAGCACTGGCTCCGAGGTCTGGTTAGTAGGCCTCAGTGCACTGTTGGAGTCGAAAATCAGCATCTAGTAGCTAAAATGGGGGCAAAGAGTGGTGGGACAACGGCAACAAAAACCCAGATTCCTACAGTCACCACACCAGTATGTGAGGCAAGCCTATTGCCTTTGTCATGGGGCATCATATTGAAGACCAATAGCCACTTACTGTCACATAATGTCTATACCATATCAGCGTATCCTGGCAGAGTCCCTTCTGTGCCAGGCTACGTGTGCACACATGATCATGTGTAGCCACTCTAACCCTAATACAGTGTGACAGCTAATTATTGGATGCAGATTTTCTCCACCACCCCTTCCTCCTCAGGAGCTGAATGAAGCACTGAGAATTCCTCTTTTTGTGTGGAGGACCGTTATTCCCTCTGCTGGGGAGCAGAGTAATTAAGTTGGCCCAGCTGGGTGACAAAAGGCCTTGAATCTGATTCTGAGCTGAGCCAGAGAAATATGACCTATCTGGATTTTCCATTAGATGAAAATGTATGTTCTTAGGACCTGCATATTCAAACTCGGCGTGCATGTGCAACCCCAGTTTGAAACCTCACTAGACTAAAGGCCTAAGTGGAGCAAAACTGCAATTTAAGGCAGATTTCCCCTTTGTGTATTGTACAGTGACACTGCAGATAACAGTAAACCCTACTGACCTATCCATGAGTGTCCACTGATATCATAATGTCTACACCAGATCAGCTTATCCTTGCAGAGTCTCTTCTGCGCCAGGCTACCTGTGCACACATGGTCATATTTAACCAGTCTAGTGCCCCTTACCTTAGCTGTGTCACAACAGCCTTATGGTAAAAGGCGGAAACTGGCTGTACACGTGCATTTCAGTAGCCATGTAATTACCGTGAGAGAGACTCAAGTGGCGAGACTCACCCACAGTAAAGGTCCAAAAACTGGGTGATCAAAAAGTGAAAAATCTCAGTGGATTGAATGGGCAGAACCCATTTCGCTACAGTGCTTCTCTACCCTCTGTTGATGTTACAATTTTATGATTTTATCGCTGGAATCAATAAACACCTTAAAATGTCATCATTATGTCAATACATGCATTGCAGTGTGTATTAAAAATCAGCATCTGAAAGAGACACGTTAGTGATAGATTCCTTACCTTAGAATATCCCCAGGCGTCAGACTGGATCCGGAAAGTTTTTCGTCAGCAGTACCCCTGCGCGTCGGTAGGTGGCGTCGTGTGGCTCCGCGTCCGACGCTGGCGTCGTAAGCGCCGAGATGACGTCACGGAGACTACTTAGGCGCCACCCATGCGCGCTGAAGTCAGTTCTTTCTTTTTCCGCGCCAGCAAGCGCAGATCCGGTTAGAGCACGTACCCTAGTCACTTTTTGACTAATTTCTTTTTGGGACTTTGTCTCTACTTCTTTTGAGTCTTTGACTCCTGATGCCACGTAGGGATGCCTGGGTTTAAATCCTGCGGGGCCTGCCGCCGTACGATGTCGGTGGCCGACCCCCATGGTGTCTGTCTCTACTGTCTGGAGCGCGACCATGACTCCCGGTCATGTTCCGACTGTCTGGCCATGGCTCCGAAGGCTTTGCGGGAGCGGTCCCGAAAGCTGCTGGAGGCCCGACAGTCGTCTCCGCGCCGTTCGAGGTCCAGGGGTCGCTCGAGGGACCGACCGTGGAGCCATCATCATCGTTCCTCGGGGTCCAAGTCTTCACCCTCTGAATCGGGTAAGAGAAGTCACAAGAAAAAGTTGAAGAAGCGCGTATGCTCTCCGACCTCCCCCCGTCGGTCTCCAGACGCGGACGAGGGGGCCAGGGGTCCTTCCCCCACGGCTCCGTTGGAGCCTGTGAGTCCCGCGGCCTACCCGCCCTACCTGGGTCCGTCGGCAACTCCGGCCCAGGTGCAAGAGTTTCTTGCCGCCATGGACCGCCTTTTCAGGCCTAGGGCTCCCGCTGGCGCGCCTTCGGGCCCTGCGGTCCCTCTTGAGGGCCCTTGCTTGCCGCCGGCGGCTCTGGCCCCGGCGCCACAGGGTCCTCCGCCGGCGGCTCCGGCCCCGGCGCCCCCTGCGGCTCCGTTCCCAGCGCCGCACTGGGTTCCGTTCGTCCCACCTCCGCCCTTGCCCGAGTTTCCGGCCAATTTTGCTCCGGCTTGGGACCCTAATTGGGACATGGAGCCGGATCGGCGCCGTTCCCGGCGCCGTTGGAGCATTTGTTTTCCCCTGTGCCTCCCCCGCCGCTGCAGCCTGTGCCTCGGGCCGTGGTGGAGGGGGATGACTGGGAGGGGTCGGAGGACCCTCTTGCACGGCAGTGCGAGTCCGAGCAGGAGTGGGCGGAGGACTTGGAGGATGCAGGTGGCCTTGACCTCTCCTCTGAGCCTGGGTTTGTGTCTCCTCCCGCTGTCATGGAGGAAGGCGCCACATACACTGTGGTGCTCTATAGAGCAGCTGAGGCCCTTGACCTTGACCTTCCTACTGTTACCCTCAAGACGAACCTCCTTACTGAAGTGCTTCAGCCGGCGGCAAGTTCTATGGAACCTCTGCTTCCGTTCAATGAGGCCTTGACGGATGTTTTGATGGGCACCTGGACTAGGCCAGCCACAGGGGTTCCTGTGGATAAAAATGTGGCCAGGCGTCACCGCCCGGCACCGGGTGTCCCTGCCTTTTTGATAAATCATCCGACGCCGGAGAGCCTGGTCATTCAGGCCTCCACTTCCCAAAGTGCATTCCCTACCGCTCCGCCGGATAAGGAATCGAAAAAGCTGGAGCAGTTTGGCAAGAAGTTGTTTTCCTCTGCCAGCCTAGGGCTGCGGTCAGTCAACACCGCATGCCTCTTGGACCGCTACTCTCACGCTGTGTGGGACACGGTGGCGCAAACTCTGCCCCAGTGCCCGGAGGAGGTTCGGGCTGTACTTTCCCAAGCTGTCGCGGAGGGGAAGGATGCCGCGGTTCGCCATTCGGTGTGGGTTGGACATCGCGGACTCTTTGGGGAGAGCCATCTCCACGACGGTGGCCTTGCGTCGCCACGCCTGGCTGCGGTCCACGGGGTTTTCGGGGATGTCCAGAGTTCCCTCATGGACATGCCTTTTGATGGTACTCGCCTGTTTGGCGATAAGGCAGACAGTGCGCTGGAGCGTTTTAAGGACTCTCGGGCTAAAGCCAAGTCCTTGGGTCTCTCCACCACACGCCCGGCCACGTCTACCTTTCGTTCCTTTCGTGGCCACGGAAGGGGCGCCCCTACACGTTCGTTCAGCCAGAGGCCTGCGCAGAACCAACCTCAGCACGGCCGCAGGCGTGGTGGCCGCCGTGGCGACACAGGGGGCCTACGTGCGGGTCAGTCCACCTCCGCTCCCGCAGCATCCGCCTCAAATCCTTCCTAGTCTGAGCTTTGGGGTGCACCCCACGCCGGTGGGCGGCAGGATTCAACATCACCTACCCCACTGGCGCTCTGTCACTTCGGACAGATGGGTGCTGCAAATCGTCCGAAGGGGCTACTCCCTCCCCTTCGAGATGGCCCTCTTGGCCAAGGGGGCCATCGAGAGCGTTCCTGGGCCAGAAGTAGGACATGGTTGTTATTCCCACTACTTTCTGGTCCCCAAAAAGGAGAAAGGGGGCCTGCGCCCCATCTTGGACCTCAGGAACGTCAATCGCTTCCTCCGGAAGGAGAAGTTCAAGATGTTGACTCTGGCTCAGGTCTTGGCTGCCCTCGACCCTGGAGACTGGATGGTAGCGTTGGACGCATATTTTCACATTCCCGTCCTGCCGGCCCACCGGCGTTACCTGCGGTTCACGGTAGGCCAGGAGCATTTTCAGTTTGCCGTGCTCCCCTTCGGCCTTACCAGCGCCCCTCGGTGTTCACGAAAGTGATGGCGGTGGTCGCAGCTCATCTGCGCAGGTCAGGGGTGTCAGTCTTCCCCTACCTCGACGACTGGTTGTTGAAGGCGGGCTCGCCCCAGGCAGTCGTCACCCACCTTCAGACTACGGCCGACCTCCTGCATTTGCTGGGGTTCTCCATCAACGTGCCGAAGTCGCACCTGAGTCCCTCTCAGAAGCTCCCCTTCATCGGAGCGGTTCTGGATTCGATGCACTTTCAGGTTTATCCTCCCGAGCAGCGAGTCCGGGATATTCAGGCTATGATTCCGATCTTTCAGCCTCTATCCCGGGTTTCAGTCAGGATGACCCTCCGGCTCCTGGGCCTGATGGCCTCCTGCATTCTGCTAGTGCAACATGCCAGGTGGCATATGCGGGCTCTGCAGTGGGACCTGAAGTTCCAGTGGGCACAACATCAGGGCAACCTGTCCGATCATGTCCAGATCTCGGAGGGCACTGCACGACAATTGCGGTGGTGGCTCACGAATCGCGATTGGGTCAATGGCAGATCCCTCTCCCTTCCCCAACCGGAGCACACAGTGGTGACGGATGCGTTCCTCCTGGGATGGGGTGGCCACTTGGGAGAGGCGGAGTTCAGAGGCCTCTGGTCTCCGGCGGATTCCCGGCTCCATATCAATCTTTTGGAGCTTTGGGCGATCCGACTTGCACTGAAGGCATTCCTTCCCTCTGTCCGGGGAAGTGTAGTGCAGGTGTTCATGGACAACACCACCGCCATGTGGTATTGCAACAAACAGGGCGGGGTGGGGTCGTGGACCCTATGTCAGGAGGCTCTGCGCCTCTGGACATGGCTGGAACATCAAGGCATTACCTTGGTGGTTCAACACCTGGCAGGTTCTCTGAACACCAGGGCGGACGAACTCAACCGCCGGTTCTTGATGGATCACGAATGGCGTCTGAACTCGGACGTAGCGCAAGGTCTCTTTCTGCAGTGGGCAGAGCCTTGGTTAGATCTATTCGCCACCGAAGAGAACGCGCAATGTCATCAGTTCTGCACGTTGGAATTTCCAAGGCGGCACTCGCTCGGCGACGCTTTTCGTCGCGAGTGGAGCTGCGGTCTTTTGTACGCCTTTCCGCCTATACCACTTCTGCCCAGAGTGCTGAAGAAGATTCGGCGCGACCGGGCCCAAGTCTTCCTTGTGGCTCCGGATTGGGCACGAAGATACTGGTATCCCGAGCTACTCAACATGGCGATCGATCCCCCGATCCGACTGCCTCTTTGGGAGGATCTTCTGTCGCAGCAGCAGGGGACGGTCCTCCACCCGAACCTGTCCAGCCTCCACCTCCATGCGTGGAGATTGAGCGGCGACAGTTGACAGCTTTAGATCTTCCTCCCGAAGTCTGTGATGCCATTCTGGCAGCCAGGCGTTCCTCCACTAAGACGGTATACGCCTGCAGGTGGAACATGTTTGTGGCATGGTGCACAGCAAAGTCTGTGGATCCCCTTTCTGCCCCTCTTTCTGAGGTCCTTCTGTTCCTACTATCCTTCGTCCAGCAGGGCTCTGCTCTGGGCACTATCAAAGGTTATCTTCGGCCATCTCCGCCTTTCTCAGGCTTCCAGATCAGCCTTCTCTCTTTAAGTCCCCGGTTGTTAACCGTTTCCTGAAAGGCATTACACACACGTCTCCTTCCGTGCCTTTCATAATGCCTCAATGGGACTTAAATCTTGTCTTAACCTATCTGATGGGCGCTCCTTTTGAGCCCCTTCATAACTGTACCTTACGTCTTCTTACTCTCAAGACGGCTTTCCTGGTAGCTATCACCTCTGCCAGAAGAGTGAGTGAGCTCCAGGCTCTTTCTTCTAAACCTCCTTTCCTTTCTGTTCATCCGGGCAAGGTGGTTTTCAGGACCCGTCCTTCTTTCTTGCCAAAGGTTGTCACGCCCTTCCACATCGGGCAGACCATCACTTTGCCCACCTTCTTTCCGCCTCCGCATCCTTCAAAAGAGGAAGAGAGGTTCCACCGTCTGGACCCAAAACGTGCGCTCTCGTTCTATCTGAAGCGCACACAACAGTTCCGGGTGGATGACCAGCTCTTTGTTGGCTACGTGGGCGCCAAAAAAGGTCGTGCCGTGCACAAACGAACCATCTCTCGGTGGGTCGTTCTGTGCATCAAAGCGTGTTACTCGTTGGCTAAAAAGGAGCCTCCTGTGGGGCTGCGTGCCCATTCTACCAGGGCGACGGCAGCCACTACTGCCTTGGGACGCGGCGTTCCCTTGCAGGACATTTGTCAGGCAGCTACGTGGGCCTCGCTGCACACGTTTACCAAGCATTACTTCCTTGACAGTCAAGTCCGGAGAGACGGCTTCTTTGGCCGTTCTGTTCTCCGTGACTTTCTGGTGTAATCTATTCGCAGACCCACCACCGGGGTTGGTATTGCTGGGGTATCTATTCTAAGGTAAGGAATCTATCACTAACGTGTCTCTCTTTCAGATGCACAAGTTACTACTTGTGTAACGATATATCTGTAAGAGACATTAGTTAGTGATAGATTCCTTACCGCCCCACCCATCCTCCCCGTTCTACGAACTGATTCTAGGGTTAAGGTCATCCCTTTCAGGGGCCTAGTTTCATGGCACCAGTGGTCAGTTTCTTGCGTGGCTCTGCGTTCCTGGCGCGGAAAGTCGTGTGCAGAACTGACGTCAGCGCGCATGGGTGGCGCCTAAGTAGTCTCCGTGACGTCATCTCGGCGCTTACGACGCCAGCGACGGACGCGGTGCCGTACGACGCCACCTACCGACGCGCAGGGGTACTGCTGACGAAAAACTTTCCGGATCCAGTCTGACGCCTTGGGATATTCTAAGGTAAGGAATCTATCACTAACTAATGTCTCTTACAGATATATCGTTACACAAGTAGTAACTTGTGCATCAACAGCATATGTTCTATAAAGCGTTTAAAATCAATATAAAATGTGTCTGCATTTCTCTCGTACCACTTTAAGCCACATAAAGTGCAGCCATCGGACCACCCACTAGAGGTCCCTGCTCTCACAAGATGTAGAGCAAAGGCTCCAGCCCAAAGTGCTTAAAAATGAAGGCTAAACAGGCTCGAGTCATGAATTTCATGGCCCTGGTAACTTTGCACATACACTGCGGGAAGAGGGTGGGGGCTGTGCTGCTCACCCTGCAGCCCTCACTTAACTTAAAATTTACATTGATGGTGGCTCTGCCAGTTTTGGAGCACCCAAAATCATCAGCGATTCCAAATCCCACAGGGCATTACGAGGTGCTCCCTTCGTGAAGTGATGAATACTTTAAGCGGGTTCAGCCGCTTCCTTTTTGCACTGCAGCCTTATGCTGTGCATCCTATTCTTCTTTTCCTTTCCTTCATTTATTTTTCTTTAAGGTCCCATGTGTCCGTGCCCATTGGACAACGGGTGCTCATTAGGTTGGGGGTAGCACGGGGAGTCCACTTTCGACTGCCTCAGCTGGCTCCCTGCCCGGCCATCAGGAGGCAGCATCCTTATTTATGTGTCAATCGTGGCAGCTGCGCAGCTTCCCCTACACACAGGCACAGGGAGCTGGGGTGAGCACGCTGGCACTGCAGGTGAGGCCGCACTCCATCTCTCTCCTTGCGTCAGGGGATGGGATCCCGAGCCCTAATGTGGACTGCAATGGCATCCTTGTCTTTGAGTCCCAGTGATGGGGTCATGAGACCCTTTCTTTGGCTTCAGGTGTGGTAATGGGGTCCCCAGGCATAGTAGAACTCCGGGGAGAAGCCACATGTATGCCCCTTCCCTGTACATTAAATATTTATGAAGTTTGCACCGACCCCTGGGCACTGGCCCACCCGGGGGTTTATTTGAAGTTGCGTCAGTGCCCCCATACTCTGTGGCGCTCGAGCCGAGGTCAAATGTCAAATCTGTTCCTCGTGCATATCCTGGGCCACGTTTGGCCAATTTTGACGATTTTGGTTTCATTTTGCTCCTGGCAGCCACCTGGAGCAGTTTTAGCATGCCTCCTGGACTCAAAAAGGATGCACTCTTTGGGGGAACAGGCTTCACTGGCTCCCTGCACCAGCTTTTCTCCTTTGCCTAGCTCCTGGTGTTCGTCTCCTCTGCTGGGGCAAAGATGTTCAAGATCTCTATGTGCACAGCTCCTCTTGAGTGCCTCAACTCCAACCCTTGTTGACATCGCTGCCACTGACTTTCCCACCAAAACTGCACAGGGAAGCACATCCTATATTGGCTCCAAATAACAGGGCTTCCTCCATTGTTTAGTGGGCCTGGGCTATTTGAACCCTGGTACAGTGTGACAGCTAATATTAGATGCAGATTTTCTTCCCTATCCCTTCCTCCTCAGGAGCTGAATGAAACAAGTACTCCTTTTGTGTGGGAGACCTTTGTTTCCTCTGCTGGGGCAGAGTAATTAACTTGGCCCAGCAGGGAGACAAAAGGCCCGGAATCTGATTCTTAGCTGAGCCAGAGAAATATGACATTTTTGGATTTCCCATTAGAATGTTTGTTCGTGGGACCTGCATATTCAAACTCTGCATGCATGTTCAACCCCAGTTTGAAACCTCACTGGGCTGAAGGACTAAGTGGAGCAAAGTTGCACATTTAAGGCAGATTTCCCTATAGTGTATAGTACAGTGACACTGCAGATAATACAGTAAACCCTACTGACTTATCCATGAACGCCCACCGATACATAATGTGTGTACCAGATCAGCTTAGCCTGGCGCAGAAGAGACTCTGCAAGGATACCTGTGCACACATGGTCATGTGTAACCAGTCTAGTGTCCCTTACCCTTGCTGCGTCACAATGGCCTTATGATAAAAGGCAGAAACTGGAGGTAAACATGTGCATTTCAATAGCTATGTAATTGCCATGAAAGAGACTCAAGTGGTGAAACTCAACCACAGTAAAGCCCCTAAACCCGGGTGATCAAAAAGTGAAAAATCTCGGTGAACTGAATGGGTGGAACCCATTTCACTACAGTGCTTCTCTGCCCTCTGTTGATGTCAAGGCAAGTCACTGGAAAGTTTCTATTAGAATTTCTTTTTTTCCCCTTGTGAATATGACAAACATGTACATCCACGAAAGGTCTCCCTGTTTACATGGATTGAGACTCTAGAGCTTGGCTTTGAGGTCGAGGGACATGCATTGTTGAGCCCCTTTTTAGGTCGATGCCTACTACACATTGCAGCTGTCTGGTTTGCTAATGACATCTTGGGGACATTCAAAAAGCTTCCCTGGAAATGCATTGCACCCATTGCTTACCATTGGCTTTGTGGTTTATACCTCACATTTACTTGCTTTCTATTTGCTGGCTTTATTTGCATGAGGCTGTCTAGCTTGAGTTCGTCCTTCCCTTGCCCAAACCCTGTTTACTATATGTAAGAAACTGGCTCTATATATACTACACCAAAATGAGTTATAGTGTGTATAGAGTCCAAGTGACCCCAGAGGTAGGCAGAGGTTAAAGTTAGATAGAACCTTACTCTCTAATTGTGGTAGAGTGGTCGAGCAGTAAGGCAGTATCAGAGGACAGTGTTAAGCATTTGATGTACACACTCAGTCAGCAAATGAATTCACACACTCAAGAACTGAACTCTAGGACAATTGTTTTTGTATAAAAATACACTGTTGTTTTATTTTAGAACCAAGCAAGCCTGGCACAGGTAAGCATAAAATACTTTACAGTAATAAGTTACTGAATGTCGAACAGTTTGAAAATGCAATAGAAATTGTACTTTGTTTGATTTACAGGGGAGCAGTAGTATGCAACACTTAGCAAATACCCATACATTGAAATGAATAGGCTTTTCCAGTAAATTGCAGGTAAGTTACTTTTCACGTTACTTTTCTAACTCAGTGCTGGATACCTAGATTCAGCACTGGGATATTTCCTGCAAACAGGTAAATAAACACGTTTTGGTTATTTGTGCGATTTTTAAAGAATATTTTTAGATTTCAAAACTCCACACTTGGAAACTTTTTAGAGAAAAAGTGTCAATGTTATCCTATGGAGGATAAACAGGTTATCGGTTTGTAGGTAAGTAATCGACTGTGGGAGTTAAGGTTAGACTCAGGGGTCCCCCAGGGTCAGTGATGCACTGTTGATGGACCCTCAGCGGCACTAGGGCGGCCGGGTGCAGGGTGCTGTTTTTGAGGTCGGGTGCCCTGTTGTTTTCAATGGAGCACCTCCGGTTAGAAGAAACGCTGCAGGCTCGGGGATGAGGATCTTCTGGGTGCGACCACCACTTCGAGGGGTAAGTTGGGATGTCTTGGGTTGGTTAGGCACCGTTGGTTTGGGCACACAAGGCCGTGGGGCGTCGGGTGCAGGGGTGCCTTGGGACGTCGGAAAGTCTTACCCGCTCTGGTCGTGGTAGAGGGGATCCTCTGGATTGAGGCTGCAGGCGTCGACTGGAGGCTTGAGGCAGGTCAGGAGTCGCCGGATCTCGGGTCAGGATCGCCGGGGCGACCTCCTTGTGGTGTTTTTCCACTCGAGCTCGTACCGGGTTCTGTGGGTGCAGAGTGTGCTGGATTAGCAGTGTCCGGCCGCAGCCAGAAGCTGCAGTTTGATAAGTCCGGTGTTCACGGGAGAAGCAGGCTTGGAAGTGAAGGCAGGCAGGTCCTCCGGGGTTTTTGAGGTTGCTGGCTGCAGGACACACCGGGATTTCGCAGGAGCAGGTTCGAGGGGAGACATGCCTGTAGGGTTGGGGCCAAGTCAGTGGGCGTCGTCCTCTTGTTAGCTCTGCATGGCTCTTCGTCCTTCTTCTTTTCTTCTTGTTTCTTGTCTGGATCTGAGGAAGCAAGGTTCAGGGTGCCCCTAAATACTAGATTTAGGGGCGTTACAGGTAGGTAAAGGGCAGGGACCAATGGGTCTCTTCCTTGGGGTGGGTACACCCCCTATTGTGCCACCCCAGTGGGAGGGGGACAGGAGCCTGTCCCTGGTTGGGTAGGTCCCCCCATCCTCAAGATGGCGGGGACTCAGAGTTGTTCTTCACCTCGCCTCCCCCACCTGAGGGGTGGAGTTGGCAGAGGTGGGCACACCTCTCTCCCTCACTTGTTTTTCCCGCCGGATCTCCCGCCCAAAGTGGGGGGTAGAACCAGTGGGGACCAGTTGCTGAAAGCAGCAATTGGTCTGGAGAGGCTCACAAAGGCGGCATGCCTTTGAAGCTTCTCCTTCGTGAACCCTGCCCATCCTGGGGGAGGAGGCTTGGCACCTCGTCCCAGGATGTGCATTGTTTCAGGCCCCCGAGAGCAGCAGAAACATGTCTGTTGGTGGCAGCCTAAGCAGCCACTCAGTCAGGTCACTAGAAGTTGGTCGAGTTTCAGGGGGCATCCCTAAGATGCCCTCTGTTGTGCATTTTACATTAAATCCCACACTGGCATCAGTGTGGGTTTAATGTGCTGAGAAGTTTGATACCAAACTTCCCAGTCTTCAGTGTAGCCATTATGGTGTTGTGGAGTTCGTGATGACAAACTCCCAGCACCATATACTCTTTATGGCAGCACTGCACTTACAGTGCCCAGGAATGGACTTGGACACTGTAGGGGTACAGGGCTCATGCACCTGTACCCTCACCACTGGCATAGGGCACCCAGCTAGAGGGGTGACTGATGTATGCCAGGGCAGTGGTTTGTGGGCATGGCACACAGGGATGTGTGCCATGTCGACTCTTCACTTTGTTCTGCACCAAGACACGCAGCCTGCAAAGGCAGTGTGTGAGTGTCGGGGTACAGGACCTCTAAGGGTGGCACAATAAGTGCTGCAGCCCTTAGAGGCCTTCTCTGGTCACAGTGCCCTGGGTACCTGTGGTACCCTTTACCAGGGGCTGACATGTGGCCAGAGATGCCAATTGGGTTTAGGCTTCAATGCAGTTTTAGGGAAGGAACATAGGCACTGGGCACCTGATTAGCAGGAGCCCAGGGCACACTCAGTCAAAGAACATCAGCAATTCAGCAAAAAGTGGGGGCATACCATGCAGAAAGAGGGCACTTTCTCACACTATAGTCTTCCACCAGCACTGAATTTTTGTAAACGGTCCTTTAAATCCTGTTCTTAACTTGTCACATTTGCTGCGCATAAAGATAGGGGTCAAATGGCAAGCTCCGTCTTCCAGGGAGCTTGGTGTTTACTTTTCTTTTTCTGACTTCAGAATGAGAGGATTTATGTGGCAATCATGCCGGCTACTCGGGGTGTGCTGTACAATGTTATTTTTTTTTTCCTCTAGCACAAACTAAAATTTAAATGTCTGTAAATGAATTGTGCAGATATTTCAGAATATAAAAAGTACAAATGAAGCACATATTTGAAGGTGGTGGAAACAAATATTTTAATACAATCAAAACAAATCAATACACTAGGTGATGACATTTCCACACATTATCATTTATGCACTGTATACTTTTATCAGTAAAACTGTATGTCTGTGCAAATATAATGGTCATTTCGGTTGAAGATGAGTTGTCTGTAATGGCAGTGCACTACCACACAATGCATACTGCACTCTACCACACTACTCTGCACCACTCCACACTGCGTCACTGCACACTACTCTGCACCACTCCACGCCACTTCTCTCGATGTCTCTCTATTCTACACAACTCTACTCTATGCACTCTACCCACACTACTCTACTATGCATCAGTGCACTCTTTGCCAATGCACTCTACGCCAATCCACTCTAAGCCAATCTAATTTACTCTGCGCCTCTGCACTCTACGACAGTGCACACTGCTACACTCTGTCACTGCACTCTACGCCACTTCACTCTACTCTGAAACATTCTACTGTACGTCACTGCATATACGCCACTCTAATCCTCTCTGTGCCATTCCACTCTGCGCCGCTGCACTCTACGCTAATGCACTCTACGCCACTTTACTCAAAATAAATACACTCTACGCTGCGGTCTTGTACAACAATCTACTCTACGCCACTGCACTCTACGCCACTGCACTCTACGCCACTGCACTCTACGCCACTGCACTCTACGCCACTGCACTCTACGCCACTGCACTCTACGCCACTGCACTCTACGCCCCTCCACTCCACTCCCCTCCACTCCACGCCCCTCCACTCTACGCCCCTCCACTCTACGCCCCTCCACTCTACGCCCCTCCACTCTACGCCCCTCCACTCTACGCCCCTCCACTCTACGCCCCTCCACTCTATGCCCCTCCACTCTACACCATTGTGCCACTGCACTCTACACTAATGCACTCTACGCCACTATACCCCATTGCACTCTATAAAGCTCTACTGTGCAACACTGCCCTCTCTGCCACTGAACTCTGTACCACTCTGTGCCACTGCACTCTACTCTGCACCACTGTATGCCTTTCAACTGTACTCTATGCACTCTACACTACTACACTCTTCCCCAGTCTACTGTACGTCGCTTCAATCTACTATGCACAACTGCACCACTCTACGCCAATGCACTCTACACCACTGCACTAATGCTGTACTCTGCAAGACTGCACTCTCCACCACTGAACTCAATGCCACTCAACAATATGTCACTGCACTCTGTGTCACTGCACTCTACTCTGCACTACTTACCTCTACGCCACTCTACTGCACTCTGCGCCAATGCACTCTACGCCACTCTACTCTACTCCACTCTACGCCACTTTAATCTGTTCTGCTCCCCTTCACTCTACGCCACTTCACTCTTCTATGAAACAATCTACTCGACGCCACTCTATTCCACTCTGTGCAATTGCACTCTACGCCACTGCAATCTTCTCTCCACCACTCTGCTCACTGCACTCTATGCCAATGGACTCTACACCAATGGACTCTACACCACTTTACTAAAAAAACAATGCACTCTACGTCAATCTACTCTACACCACTGTACTTTACGCCACTTCAATCTATTCTGAGATAATCTACCTTGCACCACTCTACATCACTGCACTCTACGCCTATGGACTCTACACCACTTTACTCAAAACCAATGCACTCTACATCAATCTACTCTTCACTACTGTACTTCACTTCACTCTTTCTTTTCGTTTGATAGGGCATGGGTCAACATGGCATGTAGAATTAAAAAATTGGTTACCCCACTTCACCCATACTCCAAGATGTCCATAGTGTTTTGTGCCGACCTGGGAACTCGGAGAAGTTACTGGGTGACATTGTAGTTGTTATAGCTGATGTCTTGTCTTTCTTTTGTAGATTTCTTTTCTACCACCACCTGGTCACTTCCAGGCACAGGCCCATCTGTACCTCAGGTGAGTACTGCTCTTCGCCCCCAGACAGTGCTTAACATCACCTCAAACCATTCTTTTTTGACCTGTGTTTGCCTGTGAATCTTTCCAGTCATAAAGGTGACTGGTCATCTTTGCAGATCCCATTAACCCACCAAATTCTGGAGGTGACAGGCTTTGGATCCCGTTGCTAAACACCTCCCCCCCCCTCACCATGTTTTAGAGATGACTGGAACTCCATCATTGTGCTAGCCTCTCTGTTTCTTATAGTCCTAAAAGCAACCGTGCCTTTACCACAGTTCCAACTCTCCTTTAGTCCGTTCAGGTCTAGAGCTGACAAACACTTTATCCCATTGCAACCATCCCCCATACTCCACCTTCACCCTTACCCATCTAGATATACATGTAACTGAACATATATACTGTGTCACCTTCCCTAGTTCATCTAATCTCAGGTCCTTTATCTCAGTGCCTGCCCTCTTAGTCCATCTGGTCCTGAGGTCCTAGATGTTGACAGACCCTATATGCTACTGCCACCTTCACTACTCCGCCCTGTCCTAGAGATGCTGGCTCTGTATCCAGTACCATCTGCCACAGGTCCATAGAGTTCTAGAGGTGACAGGTCCTAGACCCCTCTGGTAATCTCCACAGTCCATTCAGTCCTTCAGGTGACAGGACCTGCATCCCAGTGCCATCTCCTTTCCAACAGTCTATCTGATCTTTAACGTGATGGACCCAGTATTCCTGTGCCTAGTGCAGAATTCTTCGAAAAAAGGCTGTAACGGGGAAGGTATATGGTCAGTGCACTAACACTGTTTTAAGTCTGTGCTTAGCAACTGTTTAATAATTCTTACTGCTGTCCCTGGTTAACTTCAGCAGTGAATATATTTATTCTGAAAGATAACTGGGCACGGGTTGGAGTGAAATCTGGAATCTTTAATACTTTGAGTGTAGTATTATTGTGTTTATGCTTTAATACTTTGAGTGTAGTATTATTGTGTTTATGCTTTAATACTTTGAGTGTAGTATTATTGTGTTTATGCTTTAATACTTTGAGTGTAGTATTATTGTGCTTATGCTTTAATACTTTGAGTGTAGTATTATTGTGTTTATGCTTTAATACTTTGAGTGTAGTATTATTGTGTTTATGCTTTAATACTTTGAGTGTAGTATTATTGTGTTTATGCTTTAATACTTTGAGTGTAGTATTATTGTGCTTATGCTTTAATACTTTCAGTCTAGTATTATTGTGTTTACGCTTTAATACTTTGTGTAGTATTATTGTGTTTACGCTTTAATACTTTCAGGGTAGTATTATTGTGTTTACGCTTTAATACTTTCAGTGTAGTATTATTGTGTTTATGCTTTAATACTTTGGATGCCTACACTCCATTTTTCTTCACACATCTGTAGGACTGGAGATTGCAAATATTACCTTTTGGGGTGTGCTTTTTTACATCCTGAACTTCAGCTTTCTTAGATCATACATGTGACCGGGAATCTGTCCCCTCTAGTCCATAAACTAGCATGGGTACAAGGTCTTTCACCTTTAGAGCTGTCAGACGTGTGGATCAGTACATGGTTATCGGGCTGGCTCTCTCCGGCTGTGGAGCCCTTCCATTACTATTGCATTCATGCTTTGATTCTTTGGGAGCCTGCCCTCATTTCTGTTCACATTGTTCATTTATCCAAAAGAAATCACCTGACTACCTATTTGTTTATTTTTTTTAATCGTTCAGATTAATATCTGTTTCTTTGGCTCTTTCCCTTCACATTTAGACCTATAGGTAATTTCCAGGTAGGCTCATGTCTTTCTGGATCACCCACCACCATCATGTCCTGCACTTGCAGGTCAGTCTTTTCTTTCCTCACGGTCTTGAGCAAGTAGAATCTGTACCATCTGCTTATCACCGAGTTCTCCAGCCCAAATAGTGATATCCTACCCCTGAGCCCTTTTACCCCCATGAGGTCTTCTGTGTTCCTTTCGGCCAAGAGATAGTTTCCTGCCGCCTAGATGCCGATCTGTTGAAGTAAGGATGATCTGCCCATGTGCAACTCTGGACCCGGAAGTCTTAGTGGTGATATCCATTGTATAGTGGGCAGCACCATAACTCACCCCCCCCCCCCCAATGTTAAATGCCCTACGTCAGTTGAGTTTGACCATGTCAGTTTTGTTAAACGTACTGCTTGAGCCTGCTTAATGCTCAGTCTTTTTAATATTTGCAAAGATGTTGAGTATGCCCTTTAGCGGATGCATTTCTGACTTATCCGTTTAGCAATGAGGGATGACGGCCTCAATGTCTGCCTCTGCAGGGTGCGCAATATGTTAACATACAACAGCCTTTCATAAACACAAAATCGTTACGCAAACCAAAATTATACAGTACAGTGTAGGAAAGTGGGCTTTTGTTGCAGTTATCCCCCCACTTTTTGTCCTCTTTTTAGCTACTATATGCTGATGTTCGAGTCTGACAGTGCACTGAGGTCTGCTAACCAGACCTCAGAGCCAGTGCTCCTTCCCTAAAACAAGTTGTTGTCCAATTGTTCTACAATTGACTAAGGACTTTAGCACCCCTGTAAGTACCTAGTAAATGGTACCCAGGTACCTAGGACATGAGTACGAAAGAGGGTACCTAAGGGCTGCAGCATATCTTATGCCACTATAAGGGACCCGCACACAAATTCCACACAGACTGCCATTGCAGGCTGCGTGACATGGTGCAAACCATGTTTGAAAACACAACATGGCACACTCCTGAATGTTATGCCAAAGTCACTGCATGGGCTATATGTAAGTCACCCTTACAGCAGGCCCGGGAGCCCTAAGGCAGGGTGCGTTATAGCACATGTGCGGACATACCCGCACGATCAGATATGCCCTGTAAAGTCTAGTTCCATTGCTGGATATTACAAGTGAACAAGGAAGCCATCTTAAGGTATGTGCTGGGCACTGTTCAAAATGAGTTCCCCAGCTACATAATGACTCGGTGACGAGTAAAACCAATGCTCAGTTCACCTGTATATGCATCCAAACAGATGGAGTGATAGCATTTATCGCACGCTCTACAGAGAAATTTTAGGTAGTTCTGGCATCCTCCATAAACTTATATTTCAGAATGAATCTGTTGTTTATTGTACGCCCTACGGGGAGATATTGGATAATTCTGGCATCCTCCTTAAATGCATATTTCATAAATGAATCTGTAGGAACCATTCTTCCCTTGACATTTGGAAAGTCTGTGGTGCAAATACAACTCACATAACAGTCTTGTTTTCTTGCTCATCATAATGTCTGTGCCTCTCAACTGAGTCAAGGAATCGTGTTTTCTATCTCGAATGATTCTAGTAATCCATGCTGGATGTTCCTATTTCTAAGCACTCTCATTCCTCCTATCTCACCTGGCCTGTCTCTTTCCTCCACCTTTAGTGTTGACCAAATTGCCACTTACTACACCTCACAAGTATGTAATATGAAGGCTTATTTCCCTACTACTCCTGTACCCACATATGCATCTTCTCATTTTTCTCTCTCCGCTTCTTCCCCATCCCACGCTTTACCTCACTCTGTGTTTTGTTTCGACTCTTTACATTGTCTCATATCTTTTGCAACCTTGACTGAGCTTGTATCACACTTTATGGCGCACTTTGTTTTCCTCATCTTCTCACTTCATTACTTTGATTCAGTCAGTCCGTTGTTTTTCTTGCCTCTTATAATTTGACTATTGTTCTTTCTTTTCTCCAGAAACCCACAATTGACCCTACTGATCATTCTAATCTTCATCCTTTGTTTTTATTTGCAAAATCATTTTCCCATCTACAGAAATCTACTGAACCTCCTTTAATACATGTCTATTTTTCTCCAAGCATATCACAACACACTTTCCTCTGTTCTCATATTATTACATCTTTGCTGAGCTTTTGACCTGGTGGATCACCCAACTCTTCCAAATTCTCTTTCAACATTGGGTATCAGTGGCTCTGTTTGTGACAGGTTTCTTTGTTATTCCTCAGCCTGTACCTTGTGGAGAGTTTCTTTTTCTGTGCTTGAACCTGTTCACTTTGGTGTTCCTCTGGGCTTGTTCTTTATGCTGTTCTTTATGTTGCATTCCTTCTTCTAAGTCTGCCTTGTGCTTACCCGTAGACGACTCACCAATATTCCTTACATTTTCTTCTTTCTCTAATGAACTCCAAGGTGCTGAGGCCTGAATGTCCTCTCACTTTCTCAGACCTAATCCCCAAAAAGAACCACTCTTGGCCCCTGATTTATCTTGTGCTTCTTACCCTCCTGCCATCTTCTTTCCAACATCTCAACTATTTGTTTCGATATTAGCTCATCATTGTGCATTTCAGTTTGATTCTTCACATAACTTTCACCATCAAATTGCTCAAGTCTCCGTCTGTCACATTCACATACAGTTTCACAAATCTTTACTGAATTGTTGTTTTTTAACTTGTGCTTCAAACTCCTATTTTTGCTCACTATATATTGATCTCCCTAAACATTACAGACCCACTTTAGAATATCCAAAATTCTTGTGTTCATCTTTTACTCTCTCTCCCATATCATGCACACATCTCTTACGATATCCAACTTTGCTTAATATCTTTGTTTTTTCAATATTGGTTTTACTTCCTTTATCCTGTGTTAATGTGGTGGCTTCTTTGGTTTCATTATGTAGTCCCCATACTCTCTGCTCTTTCTCTGTGTGCCTCCTGACACTTTCACTCATTTGTTGTCTTACCACTTGACTTGTGAAATGAATCCCAGTTCTCAGGAGTGACCCAACCCTATTTTCTTTCACAACAAATATAATTGGATGTTTTGCCTGAAAATGGCCCAGAGGACCCAGGATAGATGCCGTAGATCACCAAATAAATGGTGTGGCTTTATTCCCATTAAAAAAACAAGAATTAATACAAACAATATGAAAAGAATAGAATAATGAAACATTAACCTTCCAGCGCATCCCACGCCCACACAACCCATTGCCCACAGCCCAACACATGTATACATTAGGAAACATGAGAGTCTGTGCAGGTGTCCTGACCATAGTGTCATACTTCAGCTTCAAGTTGCGATTTAGCCCCAACCCTATTTTAATGTTTAAAAGCAATGCTGACATTTCACCACCTTGAGCTATCCAAACCGCCTTGATTGAAGCACTAAATTTATTTATATAGTGTCTGTTTTCTTAACCCTTTCTACTTTTTACACTTTGGTATGTTCAGCACTTTGGTTAAAATGCCATAATAAACGCAGTCTGTGCTCTAGAGATGCACGTGAGTGGATCAGTGCATTTTCCAGGATTCTCCGTAAATGTCATGTACCTGTGTCTGGATTTAAACGTGGCAGCTCTAAAAGTAACATCTGTCATCCATCTGCCTATCTGTTCTTCCTTCAGCCCTCAGAATACCATTTAGAGTTAATGATCATTCTCTTTCTTCTGCAGCCGTCAATTCTTCCTGAGAGCCCTGTCATAGGACCCGACTTCACAAGTCTTGAGTTGGGCCCATTGGGGGTTCAAATGAAGGATGATTGCCCCCCGCCCTCCTGCTCCTTGCCACCTCAGGATACCTTCTCACAGAAGCTTGACTCTCCTACCCCCTTGAATGGACATGAGACACTTCTCCCTTACTTCACTTCGTCTGTAGTACCTGCAAGTCCACCAGCCCTGTCGCCAGCAGCAGAACCATCAACTGCAGTTTTTCAATATCAGCCATGCATTTTGTATCGCCCTGCTCCATTTTTCTCTTTGGTCACTTCCTCTTCAGTGCCTGAGGCAGGGTTACCCAAAGACCCTCCTACAGTTCAAGATGAAAGCCAACACACTGATGGTACCTTTGTTGTGCCCACCTCTGGTCCCCCTGTAAGAGGAGGAAGCAGCCGTCGAAAAATGCTCCAGAAGATTGCACCCCGAGGCACAGCCCCAGCAAACACCATCATGGCCCAGTTGCTGATCACAGGTCAGTATTCTTTATAGGGCAATAATTAAATTGGTGATGTGCTTGCTATGCTGTGCATTTGTCATGAAGTCTTTGTCTCAGGTGAAATAGTAAAATGTGTAGGTCTCCTTTTCCTTGGTTTAGATAAAGAAGAGCTCTCTTCAAACATGTACAAGAGTTTCATCCACTTTAGAACATGACTAGCTCTGTTCAAACATAGGACTGCAATGTTTGAGAGCTAGAATAAGGTTCCATCTCAGACAAGACTTCTGTCTTTGAAGGTCACAAGACTGGTTCTGTCTAGACCTATTTGTTGTATAATCTACGACTCTGGTGTAGTTCTATAAGGAATGCTTTCCCACAGGTGAACTTGGTTCAGTTCACCAACGATGAATGTGAAAGACCGGTTATTGTAGCCCCACAGAACACTACTGAATGTGTTATTGAAATCCCTTTGAAGGGATTGGTGGCTGTAAGAAACTGGCTCTATATATACTACACCAAAATGAGGTATAGTGTGTATAGAGTCCAAGTGACCCCAGAGGTAGGCAGAGGTTAAAGTTAGATAGAACCTTACTCTCTATTTGTGGTAGAGTGGTCGAGCAGTAAGGCAGTATCAGAGGACAGTGTTAAGCATTTGATGTACACACTCAGTCAGCAAATGAATTCACACACTCAAGAACTGAACTCTAGGCCAATTGTTTTTGTATAAAAAAATATACTGTTTTATTTTAGAACCAACCAACCTGGCACGGGTAAGCATAAAAATACTTTGCAGTAATAAGTTGCTGAATATAGAACAATTTGAAAATGCAATAGAAATTGTACTTTGTTTGATTTACAGGGGATGCAGTAGGTTGCAACACTTAGCAAATACAGTACATTGAAATGAATAGGCTTTTTCAGTAAATTACAGGTAAGTTACTTTTTACGTTACTTTTTTAACTCAGTGCTGGATACCTAGATTCAGTACTGGGACATTTCCTACAAACAGGTAAGTAAATACGTTTTGGTTATTCGTGCGATTTTTAAAGAATATTTTCAGATTTCAAAACTCCACACTTAGAAACTTTTGGGAGAAAAAGTGTCAATGTTATCCTATGAAGGAAAAACAGGTTATCGGTTTGTAGGTAAGTAATCGACTGTGGGAGTTAAGGTTCTGGGGTTAGACTCAGGGGTCCCCCAGGGTCAGTGATGCACTGTTGTTCCACCCTCAGCGGCACTAGGGCGGCCGGGTGCAGAGTGTTGAGGCCCAATGTTATCCTATGGAGGATAGGGGGTCTCCGGTTGGTGGCTGCTGGCAAGCAGGCCACTGGGTTGTGGGAGCAAAGCTCCTAGGGTTTAGGTCAGGGCAAATAGGGAGCCAAATTAGCACCAAAGGTGCACCCTCACCTGCACTAGGGTGGCCGGGTGCAGGGTGCTGTTTTGAGGTCGGGTGCCCTGTTTTCAATGGAGCGCCTCCGGTTAGAAGAAACACTGCAGGCTCGGGGACGAGGATCTTCTGGGTGCGACCACCACTTCGAGGGATAAGTTGGGATGTCTTGGGTTGGTTAGGCACCTTTGGTTTGGGCACACAAGGCCGTGGGGCGTCGTGTGCAGGGGTGCCTTGGGACATCGGAAAGTCTTACTCGCTCTGGTCGTGGTAGAGGGGATCCTCTGGATTGAGGCTGCAGGCGTCGACTGGAGGCTTGAGGCAGGTCAGGAGTTGCCGGATTTCAGGTCAGGATCGCCGGGGTGACCTCCTCGGGGTGTTTTTCCATTCGAGCTCGGGCCGGGTTCGGCGGGTGCAGAGTGGGCTGGATTCGCAGTATCCGTCCGGAGCCAGAAGCTGCAGTTTGAACAAGTCCGGTGTTCACGGCAGAAGCAGGCTTGGAAGTGCAGGCAGGCAGGTCCTCCGGGGCTTTTGAGGTTGCTGGCTGCAGGACACACTGGGATTTCGCAGGAGCAGGTTCGAGGGGAGACAGGCCTGTAGGGCTGGGGCCAAGTCAGTGGGCGTCGTCCTCTTGTTAGCTCTGCACAGCTCTTCGTCCTTCTTCTTTTCTTCTTGTTTCTTGTCTGGATCTGAGGAAGCAAGGTTCAGGGTGCCCCCTAAATACTAGATTTAGGGGCGTTACAGGTAGGTAAAGGGCAGGGACCAATGGGTCCCTTCCCTGGGGTGGGTATCGTGCCACCCTCCAGTGGGAGGGGGCAGGAGCCTGTCCCTGGTTGGCTAGATCCCCCCCATCCTCAAGATGGCGGGGACTCAGAGTTGTGCTTCACCTCGCCTCCCCCACCTGAGGGGTGGAGTTGGCAGAGGTGGGCACACCTCTTTCCCTCACTTGTTTTTCCCGCCGGTTCTCCTGCCCAAAGTGGGGGGTAGAACCAGTGGGGACCAGTTGCTGAAAGCAGCAATGGGTCTGGGGAGGCTTACAAAGGCGGCATGCCTTTGAAGCTTCCCCTTCGTGAACCCTGCCCATCCTGGGGAGGCGACTTGGCACCTCGTCCCAGGATGTGCATTGTTTCAGGCCCCTGAGAGCAGCAGGCTCTCGACCCAGGGGGTCCAGAAACATGTCTGTTGGTGGCAGCCTGGAGAGGTGTGGTGCAGCGGCCAGGGCAGCTGACTTCGGAGCACAAGGCTCACGGTTCGATCCCCAGCGGCAGCTCAGCTCAGCACCATGTGACTCTGGGCAATAGCTCACTTAATTTCCACGACGGCCCCCAGCGCCTTGAGACCCGCAAGGGTGAGTAGTTTGCGCTTTACAAATACAGTTTTACATTACAAATACAGATTTTAGCCTAAGCAGCCACTCAGTCAGGTCACTAGAAGTTGGTCGAGTTTCAGGGGACATCTCTAAGATGCCCTCTGTTGTGCATTTTACATTAAATCCCACACTGGCATCAGTGTGGGTTTAATGTGCTGAGAAGTTTGATACCAAACTTCCCAGTCTTCAGTGTAGCCATTATGGTGTTGTGGAGTTCGTAATGACAAACTCCCAGCACCATATACTCTTTATGGCAGCACTGCACTTACAGTGCCCAGGAATGGACTTAGACACTGTAGGGGTACAGGGCTCATGCCCCTGTACCCTCACCACTGGCATAGGGCACCCAGCTAGAGACTGATGTATGCCAGGGCAGTGGTTTGTGGGCATGGCACACAGGGATGTGTTGGTGAGCAAAGAGGGTATGAAGTTCCTCAGGGTCTGAGTGGAAGAACGTGGGAGTGCAGGTGGGAGTGACACCAAGGATTGGTCGTCCCACCTGGAGTAGAAAACAAGGGGGACATTCCCTTGTCGGAACTAGGGCTCTCACACTCCTAGCAAGCTAGGTGTCATGCTTCATCATATGAGCTTGCCCCACGTCAGGTCGGCGCTGCAATACCTGACGGGCACCCAGTACGGGGCTCTTTGGCGGGGATCTTTTGTTCCTGCCGGTGGGTGCAGTGGGGGTGAGGGGCCTAGTGTGTGTAGATGTGCAGTGCGTGAATTAAAACAGGTCAGTTAGTCCTAGTAGTGTTTTATTCTGGGAGGTAAACTGCCTGAGTAAAAACAGGAAGAGTGGCAGTAAACTAGATATGAAGTTTCTAGCTGTATATGCTCTACTCTCTAAAGGTCAACATGTTTCGTGCTCTATGCGTCAGGAGGATCAAGGCACTTCATCAGGACCAAAATAACTATCTACACGACATGATAAGTGAAAAGCCTACATACCATGTAATCAGGTAGGTACCCAAAGTTGCTGACTAAGGTTGCCTGCAACGGAGTCCGGCAGTCATTATGGACAACAGTGTGTGTCCCACGCTCGGTGAACGCTCGTTTCCTGACCTACCCTGCTGCCGGAACCGGGATGTGTGCCATGTCGACTCTTCACTTTGTTCTGCACCAGGACACGCAGCCTGCAAAGGCAGTGTGTGTGTGAAAAGGTACAGGGCCTCTAAGGGTGACACAATAAGTGCTGCAGCCCTTAGGGGCCTTCCCTGGTCACAGTGCCCTGGGTACCTGTGGTACCGTTTACCAGGGGCCTAACTGTGGCCAGGGATGCCATTTGGGTTTAGGCTTCAATGCAGTTTTTAGGGAAGGAACATAGGCCCTGGGTACCTGATTAGCAGGAGCCCAGGGCACACTCAGTCAAAGAACATGAGCAATTCAGCAAAAAGTGGGGGCATACCATGCAGAAAGAGGGCACTTTCTCACACAACCCCCCCCCCCCCCCCCAAACGAAAGATGATGAGACTAACCTTTCCCTAGAGTGTCTAACTGGAAGAACCTGGAAAGTCAATCTGCATTGGCATGGGCAGTCCCAGGTCTGTGTTCCACTTCAAAGTCCATTCCCTGTAGGGAGATGGACCACCTCAGCAGTTTAGGATTTTCCCCTTTTATTTGCATTAGCCATCTGAGAGGTCTGTGATCAGTTTGAACTAGGAAGTGAGTACCAAACAGGTATGGTCTCAACTTCTTCAGGGACCAAACCACAGCAAGGCCTCCCTCTCAATGGCACTCCAACGCTGCTCCCTGGGGAGAAGCCTTCTGCTTATAAAAGCAACAGGTTGGTCTTGGCCTTCATCATTGGTCTGGAATAGGACCGCTCCTATCCCTAGCTCAGAGGCATCAGTCTGCACTATGAACTGCTTGGCATAATCTGGAGCCTTCCGAATTGGTGCTGAGCACATTGCTTCTTTCAGGGTGTCAAAAGCCTTTTGGCAACTAACTGTCCAGTTAACCTTCTTGGGCATTTTCTTGGAGGTGAGTTCTGTGAGGGGAGTCACAATGGGCCCATATCCCTTCACAAACCTCCTGTAATACCCAGTCAAGCCAAGGAATGCCCTGACTTGGGTCGGGGTGGTTGGAGCTGCCCAGTCCAGGATGGCCTGGATCTTGGGCTGTAAGGGCTGTACCTGGCCTCCACCAACAAGGTGGCCCAAGTACACCACAGTGCCCTGCCCTATCTGGCATTTGGATGCCTTGATAGTTAGGCCTGCAGTTTGCAGGGCTTTTAAAACCTTCCCAAGGTGGATCAGCTGATCCTGCCAGGTGGAACTAAAGACAGCAATATCATCAAGATAAGCTGCACTAAAGGATCCAACCCAGCAAGGACTTGATACACCAACCTCTGGAAGGTGGCAGGGGTATTCTTTAAACCAAAGGGCATAACAGTGAACTGATAGTGCCCATCAGGTGTGGAGAATGCTGTTTTTTCTTTTGCTCCTGGGGCCATGCCAATCTGCCAGTACCCTGCAGTTAAGTCAAAGGTACTTAAGAATTTGGCTGCCCCCAACTTATCTATCAACTCATCTGCTCTTGGGATAGGGTGAGCATCTGTCTTGGTGACATGGTTGAGCCCTCTATAGTCCACACAGAACCTCATTTCCCTCTTTCCACCCTGTGGATGAGGTTTGGGGACTAGAACCACTGGGCTGGCCCAGGGGCTCTCAGAGGGTTCAATAACCCCTAACTCCAGCATCTTGCTGACTTCAGCTCTGATGCTTTCCTTGACTTGATCAGACTGTCGATACATTTTGTTTTTGACAGGTGCACTGTCACCAGTGTCCACATCATGGGTACACCAGTTTGTCAGACCAGGGGACAAGGAAAAGAGCTTAGCATACTGTTGCAAGACTTGCTTGCAGTCAGCCTGCTGTTGGGCAGAGAGGGTGTCTGAAAAGACAACTCCATCTACTGACCCATCTTTTGGGCTGTATGAGAGGAGGTCAGGGAGAGGTTCACTCTCTGCTTCCTGCTCCTCATCAGTCACCATCAGCATGGTGATGTCAGCCCTGTCATTGTGGAGCTTTAGGCGGTTCACATGGATAACCCTTTTGGGTGTCCTGCTTGTGCCCAGGTCAACTAAGTAGATGACCTCACTCTTTTTCTCTAAGATAGGGTAAGGCCCACTCCATCTGTCCTGGGGTGCCCTTGGTGCCACTGGCTCCAAAACCCACACCTGTTGCCAAGGTTGAAATTCAACCAGTGCAGCTTTTTGGTCATACCAGTGCTTCTGAAGCTCCTGGCTGGCCTCAAGATTCTTGGATGCCTTTTCCATGTACTCAGCCATTCTGGACCTTAGGCCAAGCACATAGTCCACAATATCTTGTTTGGGTTCTTGGAGAGGCTTCTCCCAACCCTCTTTTACAAGACAGAGTGGTCCCCTCACAGGATGGCCAAACAGAAGTTCAAAGGGGGAAAACCTACTCCCTTCTGTGGCACTTCTCTGTAAGCGAAAAGCAGACCTGGTAAGAGGACATCCCATCTCCTTTTGAGTTTCTCAGGGAGCCCCATAATCATGCCTTTCAATGTCTTGTTAAATCTCTCAACAAGGCCATTGGTTTGTGGGTGATAGGGTGTAGTAAACTTGTACTGCACTTCACACTATTTCCACATGTGTTTCAGGTAAGCAGACATGAAGTTAGAACCTCTGTCTGAAACCACCTCCTTAGGAAACCCTACCCTGGTGAAGACACCAATGAGGGCCTTGGCTACTGCAGGAGCTGTAGTAGTCCTAAGTGGAATTGCTTCAGGATACCTAGTGGCATGATCCACTAACACTAGTAAGAATTTGTTCCCTGAGACTGTGGGAGGTTCAAGTGGACCCACTATGTCCACATCTTCCCTTTCAAAGGGAACCCCCACCACAGGCAGTGGTATCAGGGGGGCCTTTGGGTGGCCACCTGTCTTGCCACTGGCTTGACAGGTAACACAGGAGCTGACAAACTCCTTCACCTTTTGGTGCATCTGGGGCCAGTAAAAGTGGCTGACTAGCCTTTCCCAAGTCTTGGTTTGGCCCAGATGTCCAGCTAGGGGGATGTCATGAGCTAAAGTTAGGAGGAACTCCCTGTACTTCTGTGGCACTACCACTCTCCTGGTGGCTCCAGGATTGGGGTCTCTTGCCTCAGTGTACAGTAATCCCTCTTCCCAATAAACTCTGTGGGTACCACTGACATCTCCCTTTGCTTCTGAAACAGCTTGCTGCCTCAGGCTTTCAAGAGTGGGACAGTCTTGCTGCCCCTGGCACAGCTCTTCCCTAGAGGGTCCCCCTGGGCCTAGGAGTTCAACCTGGTAAGGGTCAAGCTCCATAGGCTCAGTTCCCTCTGGGGTGTCCAAGTCCTCTCCCTGAGGAGAGGGGTCCTGATCCTGTTGCTGAACAGAAGCTGGTTCCCAAGTCTTCTTACCTTTTCTCTTGGTAGGTTGGGCCATACTTTCAGGCTCCAACACTTTTTCACCCTGCCTTTTGCTCTGTGCTCTTGTTTTTACACACACCAATTCAGGGATATCCAGCATTGCTGCATGGGTTTTTAGTTCAACCTCAGCCCAGGCTGAGGTTTCTAGGTCATTGCCAAGCAGACATGCAGCTGGTAGCTTTGGAGAGACTACTACCTGTTTCAGGCCAGTAACCCTCCCCCCCCCCCGTCTAATGTCACCATAGCCATTGCATGGTTAGAGGTAACATTGTCAGCATTGGTGACTGGGTAAGTACGCCCAATCAAGTATTGCTGAGGGGAAACCAGTTTGTTTCTCACCATAGTGATACTGGCACCTGTATCCCTCAGAGCCTCTATCCTAGTTCCATTAATCCAAGGGTATTGTAAGTATTTCTTTAAGTTGGGTGGCCACACAGCTACAGTGGCAAACTCAACTTCCCCTCTGAAACTAGAACTGCTTCAGTGTGCAACCTGATTTGCTCTGGGCACACTGTTGATCCCATCTGGAGACTGGCTACACCAGGAGTAGCTGTTGCTGTAGGACTAGGGGCCTTCTTGCTAGGGCAAGCCTTGTCTCCAGTTAAGTGTCCCAACTTCTTACAGTTGTTACACCAGGCCTTTGCAGGATCAAAGTTCTTCCCCTATAGGGCTGTGGAGTATAGGGAGTGTTTTGGGACCCACCCCCTGTGCAGGTTTTTGGGGCCCTTTAGAAGACTCAGACTATTATCTTGGGGATTCTCACCACCTTTCCCCTGGGGAGGTTTTGTAACCCCTTTCTTTTGGTCACCCCCAGTGGTTGTCTTAGTCACTCTAGTCTTGACCCAGTGGTCTGCCTTCTTTCCCAGTTCTTGGGGAGAAATTAGACCTAGGTCTACCAAATGCTGATGTAACTTTTCATTTGTGCAATTACTTAAAATTATTCCTTCATAACAAGTTGTAAATTCCAGTAAAGTCATGCACATTGTGTCTAGTTAACCAACCATCCAGTGTCTTTACTGAGTAGTCGACAAAATCAATCCAGGACTGGTTTTGGGTTTTGTGAGCCCCCCTGAATCTAATTCTGTACTCCTCAGTTGTGAGTCCAATTCCCTCAATCAGAGTTCTCCTCATGAGGTCATAAGACCCAGCATCTGGCCCAGAAAGGGTCAGGAGTCTGTCTCTGCAGTTACCAGAGAAAAGTTCCCACAGGAGTGCCCCCCAGAGAGGTTTTTTCACCTTTCTCATGTCACAAGCCCTCTCAAAGGCTGTGAACCATTTAGTGATGTCATCACCCTCCTCAAATTTAGGGACAATCCCTTTGGGGATTTTAGGATCATAAGATTGCTCTTTATCCTTATTAAGATTGCTGCCACTATTGATGGGTGCTAAACCCATCTCCTTTCTTTCTTTCTTTCTTTCTTTCTTTCTTTCTTTCTTTCTTTCTTTCTTTCTTTCTTTCTTTCTCTAGAGCCAGGAGTCTGGACTCCAGATCCAGTCTTTTGGCCAGCCTTGCTAAAAGGCTGTCCTCCTCATTGAGGCTGTCCTCAATGTCCTCACCAGAGCCTGAGCCACCTGTGTGGATTCTAGGTCTCCAGAGGTTAACTCTCGGAAGTAAGGGTACAGGGACCCTTTCTTCCCTAGGAAGTGGTGGAGGTGGGTACCTTTCTCCATCCTCCTCACCTCCTTCTCCCTCTGACTGATCATCACCATTTTCATAGGGGTGGGCCTTTGAATACTCAGCCAACAGCTCCTGGAGCTTTTGTTTGGTTGTGTGAGGGCCCATTGGTATATTTTTAAGTTTACATAAGGACCTTACTTCCTTGAAAGACAAGTGAAGGTAAGGGGTGAGGTCAAGCTCCTCAACCATGTCCTGTATGTCATTATTATCTTCACTAATAGCTGGGTTCTATTTTTGAGACATTCTAACAAAAAAGTTCTAACCCCTCTACCCTTGACTACAGTGACATTTTATTTTCTAAAATTCTAAAGGGACTTAAGCAAGGCCCTAACAAGACTTTTAGTAGTTTGGTAAAAATGCCAATTTGAAAAAATCAGAATTCTCTTACATGGCATGGTTTCAGTCCCAAATTCATCTCTCTTATCTCTCTCCTATATTCTACTCCCTCTGCTTCTACTATTGTTAATGGTCAAGTGTCGCAGTATTTCTCACTTCATAGAGGGGTTAGGCAAGGCTGCCCATTATCCCCCTCTTGTTTATTCTCTCTCTTGAACCTTTTCTTTTTCGTATACGTCAAAATCCCTCTATCTCTGGATTTCCATATGGAGATCATCATCTGAAACTATCTGCATACGCTGATGATATTTTGCTTTTCATTTCCAATCCAGACTCTTCTATACCTTCGTTACTACAAGAAATCTCCGATTTCTCAGCAGTTTCTGGTTATAAAATCAATTCTGATAAAACAGAAGTTATGCCAATTACAAAATTTTGCCTCAAACAACAATTCGAATCCACCGGTTTTCATTGGAATAGCTCCAAAATCAAATATCTTGGGATCTGGTTTTCCAACTCTGTTACTGACTCGGTTAAATTGAATATGAATGTTGCACTAGATCGCATATCTAAACTCTTTTCATCCTGGAATCCTCTTTTCCTCTCTTGGTGGGGTCGTCTTGACTCCATTAAGATGATGATTACTCCCATTTTATTATATTATTTTTCAATGATTCCTATTCATATCCCTGATATCTTTTTAAAAAAATAGACTCTCTTCTCTCTCAATTTCTATGGAAGAATAAAAGTCTAGAATCTCTTTATCTCATCTCAGAAAGCCGAAACTTGTGGGTGGAGTGAACTTTCCGAATTTTCGATTATATCATAAAGCTTTCAGCCTTAAACAAGCTTCTCATTGGCTTATTACGGAATCTTCTCCTTCTACTCCTCTCTGGGTCACTGTCGAGCGATGTACGTTGGCTCCTTTCTCGACTAAGGAGGTTCTATCCTTTACTGCCAAGAATACTCTCACATCATCTCCCTTATTTAAACACACCTGGTCTCTATTAAAATCTCATTTCCAACCAAAATCAATTTCCAGAAATATTTTTCTCCTTTCTTCTCTGTGGCATAACTGTCTTGTAACTATCAATAATAGATCTATATACTGGACCTCATGGAAAGCCAAGGGAATTTCTTGGGTTAAAGATCTGTTTGATGGTACATCTCCTTGTTCTTTCCCTGAATTTCAAGCTACATTTAATTGCCCCTGATCTTTTTTACATAAATTTTCTCTACTTATGGAAGTACTTTTAAACACCTTTTATTCTCTCCCCTCTGACAATGTTCCCGTGACTCAAGATTCACTTCTTAAAATCTTAGCATTAAGTCCAAAAGCTTCCTTAATATATAAATTCTTTTCCAACACAAACCCAGAACGAGATAAGACTAAAGTGGAGCTTGCTTGGGAATCGGACTTAGGCTTTCAGTGGAGTACTGATATATGGAATAAGATCTGGGCTCGTTCGCTGAGGATTTCAAGATCCGCTTCTACTACTCAATCTATGTTTTTTCTATATCACAGATTATATTTTACTCCTGTTTCCATAGCTACTTTCACACACACACACACACACAATATGAAATGCTGGTCCTGTGATTTTCCGTCAGCAGATCTCTCCCATCTTCTCTTTTCATGTCCTTCTGTTCTCTCTTTTTGGTCCCAAATTTGGGTTCGTTTATCAAAGATCTTCCACTTCCACACTCCACTATCCATTGTTCTTCTTTTTATGGGAAGTCTCTCAGAATGCATTCCTTTATCTTCCTATGAAAAAGGGCTGTTTGACCTGATGTTGGCTCTAGCATTTCAACAAATTACAACGAATTGGAAATGTTTGACTAAACTTTCAACTAAGTCATGGTGGAATACTGTATGTCAATATCATAGACTAGATGTAGCTTTTGCCTCCCAATGCAATTTACATGTAAATAGAGATGTTTTTTGGTTGCCATTAACTAATTATTTGAATATAGTAGCAACTAATAATGTTTCTCATCATCGTTCTGAAAATTTCCAACCCCCTTGAATTCCCTCCTCTTTGTGTTATCTTTCCCCTTCTTTTACTATCTGGTAATATAAGTATTTCAACAATTATTTGCTTTTTATATTTTGAAGTTTTTATGAGCATAGGTTTGTAGTAGGTTTTAATGTTTTTGGATTATATAGACATCTTATACCCCATCTTCTTTTCCTCCCCTCCTTTCCTTTAATTTCCCCCAAAAATATAAATAGCTTTTTTTTCTGTTTTATTGCCTACCTTATTTTAATGACATGTTATTCTATTATTGTTAATCTCTAGGCCTTTAATGTATGTTATTGACTTGTTATATTTAAATAAAGCTTCTTAAACATAAAAAAAGAATTCTAAAGGCAATTTAAGAGTTCTGTCGTGTGATCAGGTGGTAACCAAGTAGTCCAACAAATGCAAGTTGTATATCCCACCGCTGATCCACTAATGTAAGAAACTGGCTCTATTTATACTACACCAAAATGAGGTATAGTGTGTATAGAGTCCAAGTGACCCCAGAGGTAGGCAGAGGTTAAAGTTAGATAGAACCTTACTCTCTATTTGTGGTAGAGTGGTCGAGCAGTAAGGCAGTAACAGAGGACAGTGTTAAGCATTTGATGTACACACTCAGTCAGCAAATGAATTCACACACTCAAGAACTGAACTCTAGGCCAATTGTTTTTGTATAAAAAAGTATACTGTTGTTTTATTTTAGAACCAAGCAAGCCTGGCACAGGTAAGCATAAAAATACTTTGCAGTAATAAGTTGCTGAATATAGAACAATTTGAAAATGCAATAGAAATTGTACTTTGTTTGATTTACAGGGGATGCAGTAGGTTGCAACACTTAGCAAATACAGTACATTGAAATGAATAGGCTTTATCAGTAAGTTACAGGTAAGTTACTTTTTACGTTACTTTTCTAACTCAGTGCTGGATACCTAGATTCAGTACTGGGACATTTCCTGCAAACAGGTAATGTTCTTGGTTATTTGTGCGATTTTTAAAGAATATTTTCAGATTTCAAAACTCCACACTTAGAAACTTTTTGGAGCAGTACATTGAAATGAATAGGCTTTTCCAGTAAATTGCAGGTAAGTTACTTTTCACGTTACTTTTCTAACTCCGTGCTGGATTCCTAGATTCAACCAATAAACCTCGGCTCTTCTTCCGTTCCCCTCAGGCTGGCGCTGGGAAACCCTTGTTGGGTAGCTGTGCGCCTTACAAAACTAATTTAACATAACATAACACTGGGACATTTCCTGCAAACAGGTAAGTAAACATGTTTTGGTTATTTGTGCGATTTTTAAAGAATATTTTTAGATTTCAAAACTCCACACTTTTGGAGAAAAAGTGTCAATGTTATCCTATGGAGGAAAAACAGGTTATCGGTTTGTAGGTAAGTAATCGACTGTGGGAGTTAAGGTTCTGGGGTTAGACTCAGGGGTCCCCCAGGGTCAGTGATGCACTGTTGTTGCACCCTCAGCGGCACTAGGGCGGCCGGGTGCAGAGTGTTGAGGCCCAATGTTATCCTATGGAGGATAGGGGTCTCCGGTTGGTGGCTGCTGGCAAGCAGGCCACTGGGTTGTGGGAGCAAAGCTCCTAGGGTTTAGGTCAGGGCAAATAGGGAACCAAATTAGCACCAAAGGTGCACCCTCAGCGGCACTAGGGTGGCCGGGTGCAGGGTGCTGTTTTGAGGTCGGGTGCCCTGTTGTTTTCAATGGAGCGCCTCCGGTTAGACGAAACACTGCAGGTTCGGGGACGAGGATATTCTGGGTGCGACCACCGCTTCGAGGGGTAAGTTGGGATGTCTTGGGTTGGTTAGGCACGTTGGTTTGGGCACACAAGGCCGTGGGGCGTCGGGTGCAGGGGTGCCTTGGGATGTCGGAAAGTCTTACCCGCTCTTGTTGCGGTAGAGGGGATCCTCTGGATTGAGGCTGCAGGCATCGACTGGAGGCTTGAGGCAGGTCAGGAGTCGCCGTATCTCGGGTCAGGATCGCCGGGGTGACCTCCTCGGGGTGTTTTTCCACTCGAGCTCGGGCCGGGTTCGGCGGGTGCATAGTAGGCTGGATTCGCGGTATCCGGCCGGAGCCAGAAGCTGCTGTTTGAACAAGTCCGGTGTTCACGGGAGAAGCAGGCTTGGAAGTGAAGGCAGGCAGGTCCTCCGGGGTTTTTGAGGTTGCTGGCTGCAGGACACACCGGGATTTCGCAGGAGCAGGTTCGAGGGGAGAAAGGCCTGTAGGGCTGGGGCCAAGTCAGTGGGTGTCGTCCTCTTGTTAGCTCTGCACGGCTCTTCGTCCTTCTTTTCTTCTTGTTTCTTGTCTGGATCTGAGGAAGCAAGGTTCAGGGTGCCCCCTAAATACTAGATTTAGGTGCGTTACAGGTAGGTAAAGGGCAGAGACCAATGGGTCCCTTCCCTGGGGTGGGTACACCCCCTATCGTGCCACCCTCCAGTGGGAGGGGGGCAGGAGCCTGTCCCTGGTTGGCTAGGTCCCCCCATCCTCAAGATGGCGGGGACTCCGAGTTGTGCTTCACCTCGCCTCCCCCACCTGAGGGGTGGAGTTGGCAGAGGTGGGCACACCTCTTTCCCTCACTTGTTTTTCCTGCCGGTTCTCCCGCCCAAAGTGGGGGGTAGAACCTGTGGGGACCAGTTGCTGAAAGCAGCAATGGGTCTGGGGAGGCTCACAAAGGCGGCATGCCTTTGAAGCTTCCCCTTCGTGAACCCTGCCCATCCTGGGGGAGGCGGCTTGGCACCTCGTCCCAGGATGTGCATTGTTTCAGGCCCCCGAGAGCAGCAGGCTCTCGACCCAGGGGTCCAGAAACATGTCTGTTGGTGGCAGCCTAAGCAGCCACTCAGTCAGGTCACTAGAAGTTGGTCGAGTTTCAGGGGGCATCTCTAAGAAGCCCTCTGTTGTGCATTTTACATTAAATCCCACACTGGCATCAGTGTGGGTTTAATGTGCTGAGAAGTTTGATACCAAACTTCCCAGTCTTCAGTGTAGCCATTATGGTGTTGTGGAGTTCGTAATGACAAACTCCCAGCACCATATACTCTTAATGGCAGCACTGCACTTACAGTGCCCAGGAATGGACTTGGGCACTGTAGGGGTACAGGGCTCATGCCCCTGTACCCTCACCACTGGCATAGGGCACCCAGCTAGAGACTGATGTATGCCAGGGCAGTGGTTTGTGGGCATGGCACACAGGGATGTGTGCCATGTCGACTCTTCACTTTGTTCTGCACCAAGACACGCAGCCTGCAAAGGCAGTGTGTGTGTGAAAAGGTGCAGGGCCTCTAAGGGTGGCACAATAAGTGCTGCAGCCCTTAGGGGCCTTCCCTGGTCACAGTGCCCTGGGTACCTGTGGTGCCTTTTACTAGGGGCCTACTTGTGGCCAGGGATGGGAAACATCGTTTACAACGCACGCGTTACAACGCGTGTCATTACAACGAATGTTTTACAACGCGAAATCCATTACAACGCATGTCATTACATCTCATAATCCATTACAACGCATTCCCCAAAGTAACGCCCCGGCGGAGTTAGAATAGTAATTGCGTTGTAATGGATTATGCATTGTAACGACATGCGTTGTAATGGATTTTGCGATGTAAAAAATTCGTTGTAATGACACACGTTGTAACGCGTGCGTTGTAAAGTGTCATATTCGCCAGGGATACCAATTGGGTTTAGGCTTCAATGCAGTTTTTAGGGAAGGAACATAGGCCCTGGGTACCTGATTAGCAGGAGCCCAGGGCACACTAAGTCAAAGAACATGAGCAATTCAGCAAAAAGTGGGGGCATACCATGCAGAAAGAGGGCACTTTCTCACCGTGGCACCATGGTAACAGTAACAATCCAAGTTCGTTATTTCCAGTATCACACACCCACTGCATTAAGAAAAAAGAACACTTTTAACTAATAAGTATTTATTACTACAGGGTTAACCTGTTTCTCGTACAACTACACAGTTTTTTATAAAAAATAGCAAGAATGCTCGGTGTAAACAGCGAGAATAAAATGAACATTTCTAACATGGTTAAAATGTCATCTAGAGCCTAACATCTACTTCTATGTGCTACACTAAGAGAGCATGGAAGGCAGAGCAACTAGCAGTCTAGAGTTTCTTAGGAAGAAGAGACACACTGCATACCTTGTTGATAGCAAAGACTGTATTTATCAGCGGAGGTGTGAAGACAGTGTTCCCTGCGAAGGGCAAACACATGCTGTGGTAGCGGGCTTCCTCTCAAACTCTGCTTTATTGGCTTCAGCCTAGATGTACCATCTGCGAAGTGTGCTTGCAGTAGGTTAGACCATCTCTAGCAGGATTTTGTGTGATAATCTGGGTGAAGGACCTCTCCTGACAAATGGTAATCATTATATACTAAATCTTATCAGAAATTCTAATTTCTGACATAAGTTTAGGAATGTCACAGATTATTTGCATCAAGGTGTTCATACCATACGTTTCCATATGAATATATAAGGTAAAAGGAAGTCAATTCAAACTACACTGGTTTGGCTATATGTCTGTATTTGTTCTTATTCGACCTTTACATGGCGAAGAGTAGACACTTGTCCCACACTGTCGCATCAGGTGTCACATCTATGTCATTAGTCTAATGACTTGACGCTTCCACAATTCTTAGAAAGATAAGGCCAGACGACATCTGCGTCAAATGGCAGGCATGACAATGATTCTGCATAAATCTGGAAAGATGGTGACTTCTATTGTCTAAGATTTAGAACATGGTGACCCCCATTGTCCACCATGGAGTCAGGGCCTACATAAAATGGAGTCGGTCCTTAGGGACTTTACATCATCCCCTGCTTGTACGTTTGATTGTGATGTCATAGGGGCGTATTTAACCAGTAGGGATTTATCTAATATGTAGGGAGATCCATGCTCTCAAGTTACTGAGGTCTAAAAATACCTAGAGTAAAATATATACTTGAACGACTATATGTATAGAATCAAAGAAAGGCAGTTACTAATCATATAAATCTAAATGGAGCATAAAACAAAATCAATCAACATATCATCTATGTAAATTATGTGAATGGCAAAAATTAAACAGATAGTAAGGATAGCGAAGCCCGAATACTTATAAGCCTTGCATCATTTCAGATATTTGATTATATGTGATTATATATATATATATATATATATATATATATATAGATATAGATATAGATATATAGATATATATATATATATAGATATATATATAGATACGTGCACGGAGGCAGAGTACCCCGTCTAGAATCCCGGATACAAGGAACGTGGGTCCATTTTGCAGCTTTTGGAGTCTGTGCCCGTGTGTTGCGCCGGAGTGCCTGTCGTGACATTGGGATTTCTTCGTTATATATATATATATATATATATATATATATATATATATATATATATATACTGTGCATATATAGAGAAAAAATATTTTTTTTAAAGTCTATTTAAAAGAAAACGTTTTCTTCAGTGTACAGTTCATACAGACTTTTGCGATATATGTGAATACGTGCTGTTAGTCGAATCACATGCCACAGGTGATATTGCGGTGTGATAAGTAGCATCTTGTATAAGGGACAGGTGCATTACTCTGCATTATCTGTGGTGCTCATGTAGAGTTTGAATGATTGTTTCCATAGAGAGATAAGCCACTGGAGGCTGTTCCAGCTGTAAGTCAAAGATAATTTCAATCGGACAGTTCATTCACCAGAACACAGGTTTTACATGTATAGCATCCATTTTGCGAAATGTGAGCACCCATTGGTCTCTGAGTTCAGATAGCAAAGCATGCCCAATATAGCGTGCTAGTGTCTCTCGGCACCTTTGTTCAGGTGGATACGTGTACTCCTTGTTGTTGATTTCCTTGTTGGAACAGGAGAAAGATGCTGAAACCATAGCTGATAAGCAGTATGATGAGTGTAAATGACGCATCTTCAACTTGTTCTATACTTAATAGTGTTTATTTAGTTACTTTCTTGACCATTGTTTTTTGAGTCTTTGTCACTTTATATGGTTCAAACATAGCTGTTTCATTGAGAAGTTGCCAAGGCACGAAACCTGATCTGAGTGTGTAATGCCCAATGTAATTGTATAATTGCTCATAATTGAGCCTGCCCATGTTGTAACAAACCTAGGTCTCCTTTTATGAGGTCTAAATATGAGGACAGAATGTGCATTCCATTGTCAGTAACTGTAAAAAGGTTTTCTTAATCTATTTGCCTAATTCTTTTTGCAGCTTCTTTCTCTGAATATTTGTTTAATTCATTTTAAATGGCGTACATTCCTGTGGCGAGGAATCTTTTATTTCTTTTAGGGCGCAGTCCCAGAAGAAAGTCAGAAAAATCCATATTTTCATTATTTAAGGAAAAGTGTTCCTTTACCGATGAAAGACAAGAATGGTCTAGCGATCGTTGGCATAGCTTACCTACACTATATGCGGTAACTACTACAGTGTTTGTGTATTATACCGTGGGTCAGGACGATTAATTTTAGGTCTAGGAGTGTTGGAAAGAAAACGTTGCATGCAGTTGTCAGACTATATCGTATATATCTGTATTGTATCATTTGTCTGATTCGGATTTGAAATTGCCAATTATTGAACATGGTTAAATTGGCTTTTGGTATACAAGGTTTCTTTAAGTCCTTCGTTGTTCTGAATCCCAGGCAGATTGTATGTTGTTCAGAAAGATCATTTCTGTCGGTAATATACAGGACAGAAAGAAGTCTTCTTTGCCTTGGATCTGCCAAAGTATGATTCCCCAAATACTTTTTTCATCAACATTTGTTTTCCAATACTCCTATCCTTGAGCAGCCAGGTTTTGCATAAATTCAGTAGAGTAAATCAGCTTGTTGGTAGAGATTAGACTTTTGGAAGTTGCTGTGGCTTCTGTATGAAATAGAAGGCTGAGGGGTGTGATCTGTCCATGCTCTGAAAGTAAGGGAATTTCTTCAAGAAATTACAATGACTATCTGGCGGTAAAACCTCACAATGTTCCCACTGTGTGTATTTGTGAATTCCTCTAGGATAGCTAATCCTATATATATAATAATATGCATAGTGGTGATAATACATTTATTTGTAATTAGCTGAATTCAAATAAGGACCTTTATTATTCAAAGTAGCATATGCCTCTAAATCAGACATCATTCTTTTAACCGTCTCAATGTCCCAATCATCTGAAGGAGAGCCAGCTATTATAACATCATTCATTGAACCTTTATCACATAAGGCAATTGCAATGTCTCAGTAGGTCCCATAATCTGATATGGAACCTTTTCCCTTGCTATGCCCTCAGGCACAGCATAAGCTGTAATGTTCGCAGCGTAGAGACCTCTTCGGGCTCTGTGGGTTGAGAAGTGTGGCTTCACGAACCACAGGCGAGGTAATTGTTCTTGCAGGGGCAAAATGACAATTATCTAGCAGTTGAATTACGGGTATTGTTGACAACCACAAAATGAAAAGAAAAGTTCCTGAAATGATCCAGGCATAGGACCACGGAGGAATCAAATTCTTGCCACAAAACCATTGACAAGCATGAAGCAGTCTCTGCCGGTGAGTAACTGTAGAAGGGGTTGAAAAATCTCCTGTGAAATATCCAGAGTCATTTTCAATGTCTTTGGTCTCTTGAGGCTCTCGAAAGGGCACCAGTTCAAATAGCGCAAAGTCAGGTGGAACTTCATAGTAAACCATGGAATTGTGTTCCACAGTAGCCACTGGTATATTGGCACCATCAGCTGTGTTTGTTTTACTCGATGTTCTGCGTAGTGTTAAGCTCAAATATCCCTGGCTGAGAACTCGAGCCAGGAATGTTACCTGCTTTCTTCAGGGGTATGGTATTGAGAGTAGGGTGAGGCTGAGAGGCACTACTCTGAATCTTTCTTGGTGTCTGTGGCTCTCTGCAGTAGAGGACTGGCCATATAGTGCTTTATATCGTAGTCAATATTCACCTGTCTGTTTCTCCTTGAGCCAGGCAGAGCAGGCAGAATAATAGTTTTGTTGCCTTTTACACAAAGAACATTGACTGGTGGTTTGTAGGATGGTTCAAAAGCTTGCTTGTAATAATTATTTCCTGAACTAGGTTCTCAACTTCGGGAATTCACATTTCAACAGCATTGGTAACAGTCTCTTCACAGGGGGCGGTGTCAGAGTGGTTTGTGTTGAACAGCTTGTCTCCGACTTCTTGGATACCCTGCAAAACATCAAAATGTTTCTCCAAGTCAAATTGTCATGTTCATCCACCACCTTCCCAGAATTATCTAAGCCAGGCACATACATAGGAACTCTGAAAAGGAGAGCGTCCTCCCAATACTAGTCTAGGCAAGTTATTTAATGCTCTTTGAACTCCATTCGGGTTATGGTACCAACTAAGACCTGAACATAGCACTGTAGCAATCAAAGCTTGATAAATCATGTCGTTAGCACGTTCTACAACGCTTTTTGATTCTGCTTTGAACGGGTTTCTGAATTGCAGACAAACTCCCAGAGCAGACATTGAATTCCTGTAAGCCTTAGAGGTGAACGCGGGACCGTTATCTGAATGAAATGAATGAACTGGCCCAATCTTTACAACACTGCAAATCTTTTACTACTTAAGCACTTGCGTTTCTTTGTGGCCAAACCCATTGTGTTGGACCCTAGTTCTGATTTTGACTGAAAGGGCACTGGGTCCCTGCTAACCAGGCCCCAGTGCTAGTGCTCTTTCTCCTAAAACAAAATGCATGTTCAATTGTAACCCAATTGGCAAGGACTTTAGCACCCTTGTAAGTCCCTAGTAAATTGTACCCCTGGTACCTAGGGCATGAGTACTGAAGAGGGTCCCTAAGGGCTGCAGAATGTTTTATGCCACCATAAGGGACCCATAACACAAATTGCATGCAGGCTGCCATTGCAGGCTGCGTGAAATGGGGCAAACCATTTTAAAAACACGACATGGCACACTCCTTGTGTGCCATACCCATGCACACTGCATATGCTATATGTAAGTCACCCCTACAGCATGCCTTAGAGCCCTAAGGCAGGGTGCATTATATTATATGCGAGGACATATCTGCTTGAGAAGATATGCCGCTGTGATGTCTGGTTCTATTGCCACGACATAGCAAGTGTTCAGGAAGCCATCTAAAGTATATGTACTGGGCACTGGTCATCATGAGTTACCCAGCTACTTGATGGCTTCACTGAAAATAATGGTATCAAACAACTCAACTTGACAAATCCATACTGATGCCAGCCTTGTATTTGTCCTGACATGCACCCAGAGGGCACCTTAGATGTGCCCCCTCAATCCTACTCGTCTCTTAGTGTGCTGGCTAACTGGTATCTTTCAGCCTGCCACCACAGACACATTTCTGACCGCCTGCAGGTGAGAGCCCGTGCTCTGAGAGGTCAGAAACAATGCCTGCTCCAGAGGAAGGTGTTCACACCTTCTCCAGCAGGATGGCTAGTGTTTTAGCATATCCAGGCCAGAGGCTTCAAAGCCTCTACTGCCTTTGATTCTCGACCCCGGCTTCCCCCAGACCTGGGAGATGTCACCCCCTGTCCTGAGGTCCATTTGGCTCCAGGACAGGGTGGGAACATTAGCCAGTCAGAAGGCTTGTTCACTCTCAGGCTAGTTACACCCATAAGGTGGGTTACCTGAAGTGAACAATGAAAGAAAGGTTCCCCCATCTTGTTTTTAGTGGAACTAGGAACTCTGGGTCAGGTTTATGCCCACTCTCCACAGAAAGTGGTGATATAGGGGGTGTAAGCATCCCAGAGGTAGGTAGCCCATTGGCTACTACCTTACACTCCAATTAGCACCTCTAAATTCAGTATTTAGGTGGCCCCCTGACACCAGGAACTCTGATTTGTATACTGGGATCAAAAGAAGGATCAAGAAGAGCTGAACATGCAAGAACTGTAAACCAGCCCCGGATTTGCTGCCAAATCCTGCCTGCTGCTGTCTCAACAATTGCAAAGACCCAACTCGTCCTGCAGCTCTGCATCCTCCTAAAGCTCTGGAGGGCTGCCAGTACTTTGCCAACCAGTCAGCATCTCCCTTGAAGTGGAGGAGCCACTTCCCTCCAGTCTGCAGGCACCAACCGCATCTGCCCGGTGCACCGTTCTGCTGACCAATGGGTCAGCACCCCTCGAGCCACTAGACCCTCCAGCAGCAATGCCCTGGGTACTAGAGCCCTTGCAGCAGCCAAGGCTTGTTAAGTGTCCAGTCCGGACACCAACCTGCCAGGTCCGACCTACCTACGAGGGACACCAGCTTCACCGAGGCCAGCACAGAGAGTGGCCGTACTGTTATGTTTACCCCCATCACCAGGTCACCCCTAAGTAGTGAGAGCCTCCAATGCAGGCGACCCGCCGGACAAAACACCTCTGCACCCAAGCCCCACTGCCTGAGTCCAAGCCCGAGCCAACCAACGGTGCCCCCTTGCTCCAGAGACCCTCACGAGCCGAGCCCCCCATTGGGTTCTGCCGGACTTGTCCCCAGTTTTTCTGCTATCCGGTTTCTTCATTGACTTTAACAGGTAGTGTTCGAGGCTACCATCGCAACCAGCACCCACCTCTGCACCCAGACACACCAGGGCAGGTAAATCCGAACTGCTGTTGGTTCTTTGGACCTTGGTCCTTAAGCACCTTAAGTCCAGAAGATTAACCCTAAGAATCATTTGTAAGTGCACCTATGCAGTGAATGTTTCTCCCATAGGATAACATTACTGCGTTCGAGGCTCACGCCTCAAATCTGAAAGCTGTGATTATCTACTTTTTTCCCTGTAATGATCAATAGCGTCTGAAGTACTTACCTGATTCCGAAGATATTGGTGTCTAAAACTATATACAAATCTGTGTTATTTTTCTAAATTAGTCTCGAGTTTCTTCTTGTGTGTGTCTCATTTATTGACTCTGTGTGCTTAGCACTACCCTCTGATAAGCCTAACTGCTTGCCCAAACTACCACAAAAGAGAGCATGTGGGATTATTAATTTCTCCAGTATTGAATCTTTTATAGATTCACATGCTTGAATCTTCCCCGTCGTCATGGTGGGAGTCCCACGGTAACATAAGAAATAGCAGTAATACAACATTACTATAGACCTCCATAGAACAGAAAACTCACTTAAGTAGCTTATCAGCCTCATTTTAGAACATCCAAACTTCAGCCAATCACAGCTGAGACCTCGGAGTTCCCTTTCCCCACAGAACCACCATACCTCAGATTTCTTAACGCACGTCGTGTGATAGGGAGTCTCCCTGAGCTCTGCTCAGTTACAGTATTTTCTTCTCTTTAGCTGCTCTCAAGGTATTTCTTGGACTTTATACTTTTGACCTTCCTGCTTTTGAGATGCCAGAGCCTAAAAAAGTTTATATTTAGGCCCTGTAAGACCTCTGGCAAGTGTAGGCTTGTTAGACTTGGCTTTTTCAGCGGGTTTACCCCCAGACTTTTTGCTTTTTGGCCTCCTGTTTTTGACCCTGTGTGTGTTGGTTTTAGGACTCTGGGCACTTTACCACTGCTAATCAGTGCTAAAGCGCATATGCTCTCTGTGTAAAATGTGTTATGGATTGGTGTTTCCATGATTGGCCTATTTGATTTATGTGTCAGTCCCTATTAAAGTGCACTGCGAGTGCCAGGGCCTATAAATCAAATGCTGTTGGTGGGCTGCAGCACTGGATTGTGCCACCCATGCAAACAGTGTAACTCTGGCCTGCCATTGCAGAGCCTGTGCGCAGCCTGGGGCTGCCATATTGACTTGGCAAGTGCACACTTGCAAGTCCCTAAACCTTCCCTTTTCTACATGTTAGTCACCCCTAAGGTAGGCCCAAGGTACCCCTGTGGGCAGGGTGCGTTGTATGCGAAAGGTAGGACATGCCCTGGTGTGTGTGGCATGTCCTGATAGTGAATTACAGCCTAGTTCGTTTTTCACTATTGCAAGGCTTCCTGTTCCCCTAGGCCATGAACGGGCAGTTTTGATTATTACAGCTTATAATCCTAACTGACCCCGGGAACATGGTAGAAATTCGAGTTTAGTATGCCTGGACTCCGAATGATAAAATGCATCTTTTAGTGAAGTTGGTTTTAACATTCTGTGTTTGAAAATACCACTTTTAGAAAGTGGGTATTTTCTTGTCTAACCATCCAAGCCTGCCTCTGCGAGGTTGTGTATTCCTTGTCTGGAGTGTGAGTGACAGGGGCTGGGGGATGCCAGGAGACAGGGCTGAATAGCAAGATCTACATGTAGATGGGTGGGAGGAGTTGCACCTGGGCCCTGAATAGGACAGTGCCTTCCCTCCACAATGCTGGCTCCACCTCCTGTGGTGCGTCTGATGTCCCTGGCCTACTCACTGAAAGAAGGGACGGAGACTTGTCAACAAAGTGCTCCAGAACTGGTTTGGACTAGGCAAAGGCCTCTCTGCCTTCAGAGAACAAAGGAATTTGGGATATAAATATTGGGGCCCTGACCCCATGAATTTAGATCTCGCTGGAATCAAGGAACCTGCCAAGACGAAGAGCTGGAAGAGCTGCCAGGAGGAGTACTGCCCCTTTGCTGTGTTGTTGCTTTGTTGGGTTGGCCTGCAGTTGCTGCTTCTGTCTTGGGCAGTGAAAGGACTGGACTGAACTTTCTACAAACTTGTGCTGAGTATCTCCAAGGGCCTGGAACCGAGCTGGCCTCCTGTTAAGAAGTCTCAGGGACTGCAAAGACTTCACAAGCCTCTGGGTACCGCTTCTGGAACGCTGTTTCAGTTGCCACAGAGGAAGGGAACCCTAACTGACTCTGTCAACCGAATCCATCCCTGGCCGGTGACCTGTTTGCACCGCAGACCGCATCGCCCCGCTTCGCATCGCAACCCTGGTCTCACCGCGGGCGACGTCCGACGCCGCCAACACCGAGCCGCTGCTTGCACCGTGACCTGTGGGCACCGCAGTTCGCATCGCATCGCTTCACTGAACCAGCTGGACCCGACCGACGCGGTCGCTGCAACTGGCTCAAGAGTCGTGACCGCATCGCATTTGGGGCACCGCTCGCACGTCTGCGACGCACCGCTCCGACTCGCACTGCTGTCCGACGCCAGCTCCCGCACTCCGGCTTGGTCGCCTGCATCGCAACCTGTCAGCACCGCATCGAGCATCGTCTCACCCTGCATCGCACGCCTTGGACTCACCGACTCCGTCTGCACGACGCTCATCGAGCCGCTGCCTGCACCTTGCATCGCTCCGTCTTGCACCGCAACCGCGACGAACGCCGACCGGCTCGTACACTCCGTACCAGCCACAACGAGAAAGGTACTGTGACCGAGTCTGTTCACGACTCTGCTGGCCTGTATCGACGCGGTCGGCTGGAACTGTTAGACTCTGTGGTATTCAGCATCGCGGTAGGCTCGGACGGAGCTACCGACTCGTACGAACTTTGTTTTTGAACTATTCTTGCAAAGAAGAAGTTACCTTATCAAGTATTCGTTTTTAAAGTATAGTATTGTGGATTTTTGTCGTAATTGGTCTTGTCTTGAGTATATAAAATATTGGTTATTTTTCTAAACTGGTGTGGTGTCCGTTTGTAGTGCTTACACTGTATTACTGTTGGTTATGTGCAAATGCTTTACACACTGCCTCTGAATTAAGCCCGACTGCTCGTGCCAAGCTACCACGAGGGTGAGCAGGGGTTACTTCACGAGTGTAACACCCTTACCCTGACTAGGAAGAAGGGTCCCTACTTGGACAAAGGTGCAAGCCCTTGCCAACTAGAGATCCCATTTCTAACAAGGCTATTTTCTGAAGACCCCCACAAAAGTGTCGGTATTGCCTCTACCCCGACCACAAACCCAGGGAATGCAAATATTGCCGCACTTTTTCGGCTAAAAGCCTCAAAGATGGGGAGGGTAGGCTGTTACTCTGGCTACAGAAGAAAAAGGCTGCTTCAGATTCGGAGTCTGAACCTGAGGAAAAGGCCCATTCTTCCTCTAAGAAAAGGAAGGATGGCAGTCCCTCTTCACATCATGGGGACTCTAAGAGATCAAAATCCCAGGACAAATCTGAGCCTAAACACCACAGGGAATCTCAGCCAGAGGCTTCAAAACCCTCTTCAGCTCCTGCGTCTGCCTCTCTGACTCCTCTGAGACAATTCTTCTCGACCATCGACGGTCTTGAAGATTTCACTCTCCTCAAGGGCCTCGCCGTCGACAAGAATTTCACCGTCGACTAGCGGTTCGTCGACAGTTCTAGCGACGACGTCCCAGCAGATGAAAGCTGTCCATGCACTGTTGACGGTACCACAGACGATTGCATCGACGGTTGCACCGTCGACGGGACCGTCTACGGAGGGAAAAATCAGTCTCCTTCAGCACAGGCAAATTCAGGATTACTCAAAGATATCTCCTTTACCTCCTGCTCGCCTTCTGGACTTCCAAGAGTCGGAGGATGAAAGTATGTTTGGTCCTGCATACAGTCCATCGCAGTTAAGGGTTAAGTGCCAAGATTCTGATGATGAGGACATTGAAGGCAATGATCCATCTTCTTATCTGGCAGGGGAATTTTCATTTGAGGAAAGAGGCACATCCGTCATGCAGAGGCAAGATTCCTTCCAGGAACACTATCCTTACGATGACGGAGAGGAGGAGCGTCATCATTTCAGGGAACCATCAATGAATGTTCCAATGTCTCTGGTGTCTGATCTCCGTCGCATGCCTAACGATTAGCAAATGCTCCTCAGAGGCCTTTACCCCCTCAAGAGGTACCCACTATTTTTCCGGGGCAAAGTACTCCCAAATCCACAAGGGAGAAGACCCTTCCTCCTCCTATAGTCATCACAGAGGACATTCAGGATGCCCAGACGGAAGAAGGTGAGATACAAACAGACACAGATGCCCATGATGAATCGAATGACTACATAGCCCCTATGCTACCATCTCCTAATCCAGCCCCTATGCTACCATCTCCTAATCCTCCTGCTGCGGATTCCCCTCCGGCAGATATCAGGGGACTTCATGATCTTCTGGAGCGGGCTTCCAAACATTTTGATTTACCAATGCCAACCAAACAGACTGAGTGTTTTCTATATGATTTTAAACCAGGCACTCAACGTTCAGTGAGAGCAATTCCTATAATTGACTTTCTATGGCAAGAAGGGCTAAAGTTGATGAAGACACCTGCCTCCGTTCCAGCGGTTATTCCAAAACTGGACAAAAAATATAAGGCTCCTGATGACTCACCTGCGTGCCTCATTGGTCACCCGGGGCCGAACTCTGTGATCATGCAGGCAGCACAGAGAAGAGCCAAGAATCCAGCATCTCCCTGCACTGCCCCACTGGACAAGGAGGGTTGTCGCCTCGACAATATTGGGAAGAGGTTCTCGGCTTTGGTGGCTACCTCCATTAGAGCCTCTAATGCCATGGCTATTTTGGGGAGATATGACCGGCAGATGTGGTCGGACATCTCCACTCTGTTGGAGTATCTACCAGAGGATAAAAAGAAAGAGGCAAAAGATATTCTTTTGGAGGGAGAAAGAGCATCTTCAGAGCTCATTGAGATAGCTATGGACGTTTCATGCACTGCATTTCGACAGATGGCAGGAGCAGCGGTCCTGCGTCGCCAGGGATGGTTAAAGGCAACCACCTTTCGTCCTGAGGTCCAGGCCAAGGTTTTAGATATACCTTTTGATGGGGAGTGCTTATTTGGTAAGCACATAGATGAGGAGTTACAATCTATCAAGAAGGACACGGATACAGTCAAAGCCCTAGGCAATCTCCAGCAGCGCCGCTTTCAGTCCTTTCAGGCTAGAGGTCGAGGGCAATTCTTATCCCGTCCGCAATTTCAGCATGGGTACCAACCATATCCGCAGATTACCTACCAGCCATACAACCGGTCTTTTCAGTCCAACACCGCTCAGACTTATTCGAGACCGGCAGGACGCAAGAGGCAGCAATCTGCTGGAAAGTCCCAAGACTCCAATAGGAGACAATGAAGAACATCAGGCCCCTGCTACCATATTCCCACACCAGGATCACGTCTTCTCTGCATCCTTTTAGAAATGGAATTCCATTTCTTCAAATAGATGGGTTCTAGACATTTTCCAACATGGCCACACTCTAGAATTCATTCAGCATCCTCCAAATGTTCCACCACGCAAAGTTCTGCTCCGTCACCTTCCAGATCTCAAGAAGGAAATAAATTTGCTTCTTCTCAAACAGGACATAGAAGAAGTACCCCTCAACCAGCAAAACTGGGGGTTTTATTCCCACTTCTTTCTCATCAAAAAGAAAAATGGGAAATGGAGGCAGGTCATGGACCTCAGAATGCTGAACAAGTTCATAAAGAGTCAATCTTTCAGGATGCTCTCTCTTCAGGAGATTCTTCTTCTAATGGAGAAAGGTGATTTTCTGACGTCTCTCGATCTCCTCGACGCCTATTTTCATATTCCCATTCATCCTCAACATTGAAAATTTCTCAGGTTCAAGTTGGCAGGGCACCATTATCAATTCAAAGTGCTCCCTTTTGGTTTAAAGTTCGCTCCCAGGGTGTTCACAAAGTGCATGGCACCGATAGCAGCCTTCTTAAGACGTACTGGTCACCAAGTGTTCCCATACCTGGATGATTGGCTCATAAAGGCTCCGTCTTTCCAAGCGGCAGAAATGTCAACGAGAGCTTGTCGGATTCTCTTCCAGTCTCTAGGTCTTCGTATCAATCTGGAAAAATCGACCATTATCCTGGCCAAATCGGTTTCTTTGTCCTCAGCAGGCTCAGAGTCTGTCTTGGGGAGTTTCTTTTGAACAGAGCTGCTATCCCACAGGAGATCCAGTCTTTTTTGAAGGCAGTCAGTCCTCCCAGGGGTTCTGGAGGTCGCCTTCTGCAGGACAAGGCAACTTTTGGTGCAGGATCTCTGGGATAATGCAGAAACCCAACGCCTGGAACCACCACTGCACCTGACGCCTAAGGCTCGAATCCGGGTGGCGCACCCATCCCAGCGAGGTCCCCCAGCGCTCCAGAGTCCAAGTCCACTGTGGATTGACCCCCTCTAGGACTTCCCAACATCGCCTGCAGCCTCTGCACGGAGACCCCCCAACCGCGAGTAGCCCAGTAAGGTGAAATCCGACCTCCAAAAGACACCCCTGCATCCAGCCGCCTTGCGCCCTGGAGAAGAGAACCCGAGGTGCACCTACGTCCCCGAGCCCTCCAACTTAACTGCCCAGCTGTTGGTTCCTCCCGGAAGTCTTCCTGGACCGAGCCTGCAGCTAAAATCCAAAACCGGCAACTCCCATTGAAAACAACAGGGCACCCGATGCCAAAACAGCACCCGGCCGCCCCTGTGGGTGCAACTTTTGTGCTAAACTGGATCCCCCTTTGCCCTGAGCTGAAGTCCAGGAGCTTTGCTCCCACAACCTTGTGGCCTGCTCGTGAGCAGCCACCAACCAGAGGCCCCCTATCTCCCATTGGATAACATTGGGCCTCAGCACTCTGCACCCGGCCCACTAGTGCCGCTGAGGGTGTTTCAAGAGTGCATCCTTGACCCTGGGGGAACCCTGGTTCTAACCCCAGAATACCAACTCCCACAAATAAGTACTTACCTGCAAACCGTTAACTTCATTTCCTTCCATAGGATTGCATTGACTGCTTTTCTTGAAAACATTTGTAAGTGTGGAGTTGGTTTGTATGAAACATTGACAAAACTGCAAATGTACTAAAAGTGAATTACCTACCTTTTGTCTAGGAAATGTCTCAGTGTGATATCTAGGCATATCACACTGATTAGCAAAAGTAATCTGAAAAGTAATCCAATAAGTAACATTCAAAGTAATCTGTAAAGTAACTGAACAATAATTTCGAAATAGTGACTTACCTGTAATTTAATCAACTGCATTTGAACCTGCATTCAATTGTAAAACATTGCATAAGATTTTGCAAAGTATTATTTCACTTACCTGCACCAGGCTTGGCTTGGTTCTAGAAATAAAATAACTTAATAATATTGTTGATACAAACAAATTGATCTGAGTTCAGTCTTTGAGTGTGTGACATCATTTGCTGCCTGAGTGTTTACAACAAATGCTTAACATTACTCTCTGATAAAGCCTTACTGCTCTCCCACACTACCACAAAAAGAGAGTAAGGTGTTATCTACTTTTACCTCTGCCTACCTTTGGGGTTCCACTGGACTCTGTGCACACTATACCTCATTTTGGTATAGTATATACAGAGCTAGCTTCCTACAATGATGCACTACTAAGAGTATAAATCTGTTCCCTGATGCAGTTGGAGGGTCAAGGGTACTCACAATGTCAATCCCTACACTCTCAAAGGGTACCCCAACCACAGGTAGTGGAATTAAAGGGGCCTTTTTGTGGCGACCTGCTTTGCCACTGCTTGACAGGTGGCACAGGCGTTGAAAACTCTTTCACCGTCTGGGACATAACTGGCTATTAGAAGTGGGTGACTAACCTACTCCATGTCTTACTCTGGCCAAGATGCCCAGCTAGGGTGATGTTGTGCTAATTAATGAGAGTAGAAACTCTCTGTACTGCTGAGGCACTACAACTCTCCTAGTGGCACCAGGTTTGGGGGCTCTGGCCTCAGTGTAAAGGAGTCCCTCCTCCCAATAAGTTCTGTGGGAGCCACTGACCTCTCCCTTTTCCTGATCAGCAGCCTGCTGTCTTAGGCTCTCAAGAGTAGGACAGATCCTCTGCCCAGATTTTCCCTAAAGGGTCCCCCTGAACCTAGGAGCTGTGTCCTGTAAGGCCCAAGTTCCTGGGGCTCAGTTTCCTCTGGAGCTGACAGTTCTTCTGCCTGAGGAAAGGGGACCTGAGCTTGTGGCTGTACAGAAGTTGGTTTCCCAGACTTCTTACCTTTTCTCTTGGAGGATTGTGTTATTGTTTCAGACTCCAATACATCTTTTTTACCCTGGGCTTTGCTCTTTGCTCGGGTTTTTATGCTCAGCCTTTCAGGGATTCACTGCATGGGACCTAAGCTCGACCTCAGCCCAGTCCAGTGTCCGCGCTGTTTACAGTTGAAGCACCATGCCTCTGTGCCCAGTCTTGGAATGTGAAGTGCCCCGGGCCCACCCTCCTGTAAATGTGTTTGGGGGCCTTGAGAAGACTCTTTACTTTTGTCTTTAGAGTGTTCACCATCTTTCCATTTGGGAGGCTTAGTAACCCCTTTCTTTTGGTCACCACCACCCTGGGTCCTTTTGGACACTCTAGTCTTGACCCAGTGGTCCGCTTTCTTTCCCAATTCTTGGGGAGGAATCAAAACTAGGTCCACCAAGTATTGATGCAACCGTTCAGAAGTACAGTTACTTAACAGATGTTCTTTTCATAAGCAAATTATAAAGCCCATCATAATCTTGCACCTGACTCCCTCTTACCGAATCACCTGGTGTCTTTACTGACAAATCTACAAAATCAACCCAGGATTGACTCGGTTTTCTGAGTCTCCCTGAACGTAATCCTATACTCTTCAGTGGTGAGTCCAAAGCCCTCAATCAGGATACCCTTCATGATGACATAGGACTCAGCATCTGCCTCATTCAGTGTCAGGAGTCTATCCCTTCCGGCTCAGTTTCCTCATTTTACAAGCCTTCTCAAAAGCTTTAAACCACTTGGTGATATCATCACCCTCTACATATTTGGTGACAATCCTTTGGGTATCTTATGGTCAAAAGCTATTTACAATTGTGCTGCCACCAGAGATGGGTCATAGGCCCATCTTAACCCTTTCTTTCTCAATAGCCAAAAGTTTGGCCTCCAGGGCTATTCTTTTTGCTGACTTTTGAAGCTCAGGATCGTCATCCTCAACATCAACTGGGGTACTACTAGCAGTACTCACAATTGAGGTGCTGCCAGTGGAAGGGTCCACAGACTCATCATCACTGGCAATTGCATCCTCTGGGCCATATGTGTCTCCTGTAAGGAAGTGGGTTTCTGTTGCAGTAACCCCCCCCCCTTTTTTTGCCAGACCACGGATGCACTTTGCCTTGATGTGCCCTGGGTCCCTGCCAATTAGGTTCCCAGGGCCTGTGTTCTTTCCCCAAAACTAACCCAATTGGCATCTCTAGCCACAGGTCAGCCCCTGGTAAATGGTACCACAGGTACCCAGGGCACTGTGACCAGGGAAGACCTCTAAGGGCTGCAGCACTTATTGTGCCACCCTTAGAGGCCCTGTACCTTTTCACACACACACTGCCTTTGCAGGCTGCGTGTTTTGGTGCAGAACAAAGTGAAGAGTCGACATGGCACACATCCCTGTGTGCCATGCCTACAACCCACTGCCCTGGCATAGATCAGTCACCCCTCTAGCTGGGTGCCCTTTGCCAGTGGTGAGGGTATAGGTGCATGAGCCCTGTACCCCTACAGTGTCTAAGTCCATTCTTAGACATTGTATGTGCAGTGCTGCCATTAAGAGTATATGGTGCTGGGAGCTTGTCATTACAAACCCCACAGCACCATAATAACTACCCTGAAAACTGAGAAGCTTGGTATCAAACTTCTCAGCACATTAAACCCACACTGATGCCAGTGTGGGATTTAATGAAAAATGCACACAGAGGGCATCTTTGAGATGCCCCCTGAAAAACGACTAGCCTCTGGTGGGTTCCCTGACTGGTACACACCAGCCTGCCACCACGAGTCATGTTTCTGGACCCCTAGGGTGGGAGCCTATGCTCCCTGAGCCCAGAAACAAAGCCTTTCCTGGGCAGAGGTGTTCACACCTCCCCCAGGCCAGGAAGAGCCATCTGTGGCAGGGGAGCTTCAAAGGCCTGGCAGCCTTTGTAATGCGACCCCCAGCCTCTCCTGCTTCCTGTCTCCCCTCCCTTTCGGCGGGAAGACAGGCGGGAAAAACTAGCCAGCCCAGGAGGTGTGCCCACCTCTGCCAACTCCACCCTCAGGTGGGGGAGGCTAGGTGAAGCCCACTCTCCAGTGCTCGCCATCTTGCAGATGGCAGGCACTCCCCAATCAGGACCAGGGATTGTGCTCACTCCCCCACGTGGGGTGAGCACACCAAGGGTGTAGTCACCCTAAGGTCTGTAGCCCATTGGCTACTGACCTCAAGACCCCTAAAACGCCCCCTAAATACAGTAATTAGGGGGCAGCCCTGAACCAAGAACTCGGATCCAGAAACGACAAGAAGAAGAGAAGAAGGACCGAACTGCCGTGCAGCCTGCTAACAAGAGGAAGACAACAACTGACTTGGCCCCAGCCCTACCGGCCTGTCTGCCCTCGAACCTGCTTCCTGCGAAAACCCGGTGTGTCCTGCAGCCAGCAACCTCAAGAACCCCGGAGGACCTGCCTGCCTTCACTTCTGAAGCCTGCTTCTCCCGTGAACACCGGATTTGTTCAAACACAGCAACCTCTGGCAGCAGCCGGACACCGCGAATCCAGCCCACTCTGCACCCGCCGACCCCGGCCCGAGCTCGAGTGGGAAAACACCAAGAGGAGGTCACCCCGGCGATCTTGACCCGAGATCCGGCGACCCCTGACCTGCCTCAAGCCTCGAGACGACGCCTGCAGCCTAACTCCAGAGGGCCCCCCCTACCGCGACCAGAGCGGGTAAGAAAATCCGACCCTAAAAGGCACCCCTGCACCCGGCGCCCCACGGCCCTGTGTGCCCCAACCAACGGTGCCTAACCAACCCTTACCTATCCAACTTACCTCTCAAAGTGGTGGTCGCATTCAGGAGGTCCTCGTCCAAGAGCCTGCCGTGTGTTTCCAAACCGGAGTTTCCCCATAGACTACAACAGGGCTTCCGACGCCAAAACAGCACCCTGCACCCAGCCGCCCGAGTGCCGCTGAGGGTGCCCTTTTGATACCTACTCGTTTCCCCATTTGCCCTGAGTCTACAACCAGGAGCTTGGCTCCCACAACCCAGTGGCCTGCTCGCCAGCCGCCACTAACCGGAGGCCCCCTATCCCCCATTGGATAACAATGGGCCTCAACACTCTGCACCCGGCGGCCCTACGGCCGCTGAGGGTGTAACAAGAATGCATCACTGACCCTGGGGGACCCCTGAGTCTAACCCCAGAACCTTAACTCCCACAGTCGAAAACTTACCTTCAAACCGATAACTTGTTTTTCCTCCATAGGATAACATTGACTCCTTTTTCCTGAAAAAACGACTAAGTGTGGAGTTTTGGAAACTAAAAATATTGCTTAAAAATTGTATGAATAACCAAAACGACTTTACTCACCTGTTTGCAGGAAATGTCCCAGTGCTGGATCTAGGATCCAGCACTGAGGTTAGAAAAGTAACGCGAAAGTAACTTACCTGCACTTTACAGGAAAAGTCAATGCATTTCAATGTACTGTTCGAAAAAGTTTCTAAGTGTCGAATTTTTAAAACTGTAAATATTCTTTAAAAATCGTACAAACTACAAAAACGTAATTACTTACCTGTTTTAAGTAAATGTCCCAGTGCTGAATCTAGGAGTCCAGCAAAAGTAATTTTACCTGCATTTACCTTAAAAAGCCATTCATTTCAATGTACTGCATTTACTAAGTATTGCAACCTACTGCATCCCCTGTAAATCAAATCAAGTACAATCTTCATTGCTTTTTAAAACTGTGTACAACAAGTAACTTATTACTGAAAAGAATTGAATGCTTACCTGTATCAGGCTTGCGTGGTTCTAAAATAAAATAACAGTATATTTTGTATACAAAAACAATTGGCCTAGAGTTCAGTTCTTGAGTGTGTGAATTCATTTGCTGACTGAGTGTGTACATCAAATGCTTAACACTGTCCTCTGATACTGCCTTACTGCTCGACCAAGCTACCACAAGTAGAGAGTAAGGTTCTATCTAACTTTAACCTCTGCCTACCTTTGGAGTCACCTGGACCCTATAGACACTATACCTCATTTTGGTGTAGTATATATAGAGCCAGTTTCTTACATCTCCTTCCATTGCCATGGCTCTATCATGCTCAGCAAGTAGAGTCTGTAGATGAGCCTTGGTAGGCTTAGTCCCCATGGCAACGTTCCATGCTGTACAGAGGCCCTTAAGTTGGATCAACTTAAGTTTCTGGTAAGGGACCAGGTTGAGTTCCTGGCTGTTACCCTCTGCCTCAGTCATGTTTTAGGCTCGTCGGGATCTTATTAAACAGTAAAAAGAATTCTAACACAATTTTAAAAAGACCTGACTCTCTGTTTGGTTTAAAAAATCTAATATAATTGGACTGGGGGACTTAACCAAGGCCCTAACTGTACAGTTTTTAAAAATTTAGAAAAAATCGTCAATTTGAAGAAAAAGGTATTTAATTAAAGTCAATTTGTGGATTTACTCATATAATCACCTATTGACTAAGTGGGATTAGCAAACGCAAAGTTTTAGACCCCACCGCTGAACCACTAATGTCGTAAGCTTGCTGGCTATAAAGTGCACTAAAAGAAGTGCACTGTGTAGAGAGTCCAGGCAACCCTTATTGGTTTACAAAAGCACAAACGGATAATACTGATGCTTTCTTGTAGAAGTGTGGGTGAGCAGTTGAGCTTATCAGAGGGTAGTGCTAAGCATTTGTTGTACTCACACCGGCAATAAATGAGCCGCACACGCAAGAACAAATCCAAGATCAATTTAGAAAAATAGCACTTGCATTTATATATTTTGGGATCCCAAGAACTTCATCCGCAAGTTAGTACTTTCTTTGTTAGGAACGTTTACAGGTAAGTAAATGTTTGAAGACAATGCGTCTTTACGCACAATGCATTTCCTACGGGGAAAAAGACAAGTATGCATACATTTTTTTACGGTCGGTTTCTGGGTGGTCTCTTTGGGGCTTAGTGTTGTAGTGGGCCAAGGTCCAAAGTACCACCAGCAAATTCTCGTTACCTGCTGGGTTTCTACCGGGGGCAAGTCCTGGTCGGGGTGGTAGCTGGGCGCTACGAGAAAGGGGCCACCTACAAACAAGCTGTAAAGAGGGCCTTGGGGACAAGTCCAGGAGCTCCCAAATGGGGGCTCTGGTAACAAGGGTCCTGGGAGCAAGGGAGCAGAGTAGGTAGATCGGCTGGGCTGGGTGCTCAAGGCAGATCCTTGCAGTTGCGGTTTGGCAGCATGAGAAGGCAAAAGCAGGACAGCTTGCCTACTCACGAAGTGGGTCTCAGCGATGCTGATATCGCTCGACGGCTGCTCAGTCATGGTGCAGTGAGAATCCGGAAGAGACTCCCACTGTTAGTGCTTGGTGCAGGGTGTCTGGTACCCCTGGTATTGCTGCATGGCTCCCCGTTGGTCCTTGTGTCTTCTCACTTGGTGGGGTAACAGATCTGACCCTTCAGAGCACGGGTCCCTCTTCTCTGTCTGCTGCGGCGCTGGCCGTGCCCGGGAGCTGCAAGGTTGTCGACCCCAATCTGCTTTAAGTGCCTGGAGACTGCAGAGGAGTATAGCCTCTACCCCAGGGGAGATTGTCGGCGATTTTCGAAGTGCTGGCAGGCTACCTGAGTTCGTGGTCGTTTTGCAGCTGCAGGATGAGCCACTCAGTCACGAATGTCGAGAGTTGCGAGCAGGCAGGGTTTTGCACCAAATGTTCACAGCTTGTCTTCAGTTCTCGCTGGACAGTGACTCTTCTTCGTCCTTCGTCTCTTGATCCTTCGAATCTAGGTTCTTGTGCTCAGGGGTGCCACCTAAATACTCAATTTAGGGGCGTTAAGGGGAGTGACAGGTAGTAGCCAATGGGCTGCCTACCTTTAAGGTTTCTACACCCTCTATATGACCACTTCCTGTAGGAAGTGGGCATAACTCTGTCCCTGGAGTATTCAATTCCACCAAAACAAGATGGTGGAATTTGAAAGGTGGTGTCCACATCAGGTAGCCCACCTTATGGGTGGTACTAGCCGGGTGTTTGACACACCTGCTATCTTGCTAGTTTTCCCACCTGTCTTACAGCCAAAAAGTGGGCTAGGACAGGGGGTTGGCATCTCCACTGTCTGGAGAGGCTGGGGTCGCATAACAAAAGCGACAGAAGCCTTTGAAGCTTCCTGCCTTGGTATGCAGACCCTGCTTGGAGGAGGTGTAAACACCTCCCCCCAGAGCAGGATTTGTTCCGGACCGCAGAGCACAGGCGATCACCTGGGGGTCAGAAACTCATCTGTGGTGGCAGGCTGTTCAACACCAGTCATTCACCACACTAGTAGTCAGTAGGTTTTCAGGTGGCACCTCTAAGGTGCCCTCTGGGTGCATACATTAATAAATCCATCACTGGCATCAGTGTGGGTATATTAATACAAGTGGTTTGGTATCAAATATCTGGGGTTACAGTGAAGCCATCATGTAGCTGGAAAACGCGTAGTCACGAGTGTCCAGCACATGTACTCCACATGGCTTCCCTGTTCACTTGTAATATCTAAGAATTGGCTTAGATATCACAGGGTCATATCTACTCAGAATGATATGTCCACACATTGTGTATAGTACACCCTACCTTAGGGTTCTCAGGCCTGCTGTAGGGGTGACTTACCTACACCACATGCAGTGTCTGAAGGCATGGCACACAGGGGTGTGTGCCATGTCGACTCTGCTTTAGTCTACACCAAGACACGCAGCCTGCAATGGTAGTTTGTATGATCTTGGTGAGGGGTCCCTTAGGGTGGCACAATTTGTGCTGCAGCCCTGGGGGACCCTCTTTAGTCCCTATGCCCTTGGTACCAGGGGTACCATTTACTAGAGACCTACACAGGTTCAAAAGGTAGAGCCAATTGGGAAACAGCAGTTCAGTTTGGGGAAAGAACACTGGTACTCAGGACTTGGTTAGCAGGAATTCAGTACACTTTCAGTCAAAGTTGCATCAGATACCAGGCAAAAAGTGGGGGCAACCATGGCAAAAAGGGCCACTTTGCTACAGGACTGTTCTGACCAAATGGTAGATGACATAAATATACAAACATACAGGTGCATAGCTCATGTTGTAGTTAAGTAACTGGTTTCTTTCCTATTAATATGAGTCTGTAGGGATACCTGCAGATAGTAGAGGATTGTTTTGCATAACTCCCTCGTTATAGAGACCATGCTTGTTTAGCGATGTGCACATGTGACAGAATGGCTTCTATGTCGCCAAATAATTGAAATTCTCTGTTGCAGGCTCTCCAGGACAGCCTACAAGGAATCAGTCTCAGGTAAACCAGTCCTGGCAATCACACAATAAGACAGGCGGTGGGACAGCTTAATTGCCATACTAGTAGGGCAGCATTCCTTGAGTCCTTTCATTGGTTTCCTGAGTGGTGTGGATGGCCTATCATTGTATGGAAAGTCATTTTGATATTCTATTTTTATCAGGTGCTGAGTGATGTACTTTCCGGCTACACGTAGGGGAAAAAGGTGCTGTGGGGAATAGTGTAATTTGAGGTGCAATCTTCTACTTTTTCCAAGTGTATTTAACTCTCTGGAAAAATATTGTTCCTTATTTACCTGGATGTTGTATTGTGTCAGTGAGTTAGTAAGAGGGGGAAGGGGGCGGGTGGCACCTCTGCCTTCCCTGTAGAGTTCTTGTGTGGCCCTAGGTTTGCCCCCAAAAAAGTTCTGCTGAGTTCTGGATGTGTTTGTTTTTTAAACATGAACTAGAGCCACTGTAGTACCACTGCAATAGTGCTCCGCCTCTCTTTCTCCTTTTCACTGATTAAGAGCGTGGGTGGGGCCTGCTACACTCCGCAGGGCGTATCAAGTCCTTGTGCGGGTACTCCACCCCCAGGTCCTTCACACATACTTTCAACGCTGGAGCACTCTGCAAGTAGAGCTCTAGCCACTGCTGGAAACACAATTTGCCCAAACTTTGCTGCCAGATACCCACACCCACGGTCCATGGATGAACTGGTTATGGATATTTGCTTAAGCTTTTCTACTTCTTTCATTTGTGATCAGGAGGCTCATGCAAACATCGCTACTATCATCTTAAGGCCAACCTTGGCCAGACTGCCCTGGTTTTAGACACTTCTGCAGTTACCAGTCAACCCTCATTAGAGTCTTCCCCTCAGACAAGACCTGCTCGCACAGAGATGCGGTCAGATCAGCATCTGGAGTCAGCACAACTCAATCTTACACTTTAGCACCGGAGGTCCTCGAATTCAGGTACCTCCACTTTCCCCAAGAATGTATGTCTAGCCTCAAAGAGGCCATACGGCCAACAACCCGCCCCTGTTATGCAGCTAAGTGGAAAATAAGTGTCCGTGTCTGCATAGCCAACAAATCTGATCCTTTAAATCCCACAGTGCAGCAAATTGTTACCTAAGAAGTATATAGTTATTTATTTTCACTGAAGAACGAAAAGTTGCAGTGACGTTATAATTGTGCATGGTAATAAGATCTTAACTTATGTTAAGCCCTAGAAATTCACTAAAAAAGACAGGTCAATGTGACGGCATACTTATGTGTAGAAATAACTTTTAAAAAACAAAAAAAAATACTGAAATTCACCAGTTGTGGTTTACTAAGCTGACTATAACTTGCGCCCTACCATGCTATGCTTATGACCTCACATATTACATCACTCATGACATTTTAAATAACTGCTCTGATGACATCACTAATGAAAATCCCCACGGACACCCAAGCCACATTTCCTTTTTTCCCCTTTTTTTTGTTTTTACTAGTTTTCGCAGATGGTGGCGCTCACGTTTCAACCCCATGGTACCAATGTACTGTGCAAGCTTCCCTGAAGAACCCATGGAACAATTTTCTTTTGCCCCAGGGTTTGAAAGTATGGGCCATCTGAGACCCTCTGGGTTCTCCTAAAGGTACCAGGGGTTCAGGACATGGATACTGAGTCGCGGAATACTGTTATGGTTGATGTAACATTTTCATCTGAGTTGTGGCGAGCCAATCAGATTGCTCAGTACTGTGGGACTGATCCTAGTCCCATGATATCAAAGTGGCAGATGGGAGAAAAAGCTCCCTCGACCTATCAGTGGGTCCTATTTTTAAATTTTTTGATACTGCAGGACTAATCGTCCAGATAGTACAAGCTTTTTATCAAGCCCAATCCACGCACTTCTTTAAACATGAATTTCTTGAAAACTGCTGAATTTACGGCAAATCACAAAAAGCATGTTTTTGGAGTAAAGTTCTAACTTTTTCCAAATTTAGTGTAATTCCGTTCAGCCATTTTTTTGTATCGGAGAGCAACGTTTCCTATGAGAATTCACATGGGAAATCAATGTTTTGGCCAGCCCTCTTTTTCAGCCCCCGCTTGACAAATTCAACGCAAAACTTTCCAGGAAGGAGCTGAGGTGGCTGAACTTTATTTTTGGAAAGTTTTGTGCAGTTTCGTGAAACTCTGCCCAACTTTAAATAGCGAAACAAAAAACGCTCTTCCAATGGAAAAACTTAACTATAACTTTTCAGTGGCAAAATGAGAATTCCATTTTACAGTATTAGCAAAAAGACTAAGTTCCAAACGGAGCAGACAAAGGCTCATGCACATTTTAGTTCCTACCTGGAACTCTGTTTACAGTGAAAATGTTAGTCACTTCTCTATTTTTAGTAAAATTCAATCCAAATGGGAGAATATCAGTATTGTTTGTCCACCCAGTTATAATATTCAAGCAACGATCTGTAAATCCATGTATCAGGGAAATCTTCCTATAATGAGACACGAATGACACTCATTTAAACACTTATTAAAAACAAGGCGAAATTCATAACTAGGCAACGGTGTAGAAACAAAATATGTCGATCCAAATGATCCTAACCGAATATAGAAAATCTGAGTCTGCCCGTGTATGGATGCTCATGCTTAGATGGGTTTAGGACTATGCATGAAAAAGTAGTTCTTACAATGCATTGCTATATGAAGTTAGAGGCCTTACAACCAAATAGAACCTTCGTGATTAGTGGCCACAATAGCAGAAGCCTTTTGGGAAAATAAACTGCAAGTAGAGCCTATGTGACAAAAGGATCTGTGGAAGAATAAGACCATTCCAGAGGTGGCTTCATTAGGGATGAGAAACTTGGCTGGTATAGGATTCCATACGAATACTCGCTGTTCAAGACATTAGGCTGTTTGACTTGCAAAGCGCGAGACTGTTCGGGACAAACTGCAAGCATGCGCATCCGCAAGGGGTGTTTGAGGCAAGAATCCATGTTTGTAGTATCGATGCAAGAGTGAGATGAGGCCCTTCCAAAAGATAGGCTGTAAGAGTATGAACCTTTTTTAGTTGAGAGGGCATTTGAAGTGACCTGTAGTGCTTATCAGGGTCTCATTAAACTGACTTGGTCTGTTTGAGTATTGTGCTGAACCCAGCTTCTCTCTCTTTCCTCTCCACCTTTATTTTACCCTCTCTGCATCTACTAGTCTCCGGGACTGCCGGACCTGTCAACCACAGTCCTGCTCAGCACTACACATAACACCAAGAACGCTTCCCTGCCCAGTCAGCTGTATGTCACAGGTAAGGCAATGGTTAAGTAATTAAAGAAGCATGATCATCTTCTCTTCATATATCTGATGCTTTGTGCAGTAGTTTCGTTTTTAATTTCTCTGCTTCCCTCTCTGTGTTCCTGTAGATGTAGAAACTCCAGATCAGAAATGCAGGCACAGCAACATCTAGGTCCCTTTCAACCCTTCCTCGATCCTCCCGCCCACCACTATCCTGCTCACCTCCTATCACTCCATTTCTTCTTTCTACCCTTGTAGGAAGCTGGCTCTGTATATACTATACCAAAGTGAGGTATAGTGTGCCCAGAGTGCAGTGGAACCCCAAAGGTAGGCAGAGGTAAAAGTAGATAGCACCCCACTCTCTATTTGTGGTAGTGGGGGCGAGCAGTAAGGCTTTATCAGAGGGTAGTGTTAAGCATTTGTTGTACACACTCAATCAGAAAATGATGTCACACACTCAAAGACTGAACTCAGACCAATTTGATTTGTATCAAAATATTATTTAGTTATTTTATTTCTAGAACCAAGCCAAGCCTGGCACAGGTAAGTGTAAATGGTACTTTTCAAGGCAGGTTGAACAATAGAAGCAAGCTGAATGAAAATATCTTTGTTACAAGTTTGTAAATCTTTTCAATACTGTGGAAATTACTGTTAGATTACTTTTGATTACTTTACAGATTACTTTATGGATTACTTTTTCTACTCAAGTGTGATATGCCTAGATATCACACTGGGACATTTCCTAGAAAAAAGCTAAGTAAAGCAGTTTTCAATTATTTGCAGTTTTTCAAGTTCTCATGCAAGAACAACTCCACACTTAGAACAATTTTCAAGGAAAAACAGTTGGTGTATTCCTATGGAGAAAATGTGGTTATCGGTTTACAGGTAAGTACTTGGTTGTGGGAGTTGGTATTCTGGGGTTAGAACGAGGGTTCCCCCAGGGTCGAGGATGCACTCTCCAAGCACTCTCAGAGGCACTAGGGCAGCCGGGTGCAGAGTGCTGATACTAGGGGTGGGCAGAGTTGGCGCAGCGCCACTCCACGGAGTTATGGAAAAAATGTGTGGAACAGGAGCCCACGTCCTGCGGCCAGCCGAGGGTCCGTGTGCCCGGGACGGGGGTCCCTTGTGCCCGGGCAGGCTCCCAGATCTCCCCGGCCTGGCTGGGTTGAGAAGCAGGGCCTGGGTTTCGGGCAGGGCCTGGAGTGTGGGAGCCCCCGTCCTGCAGCCTGCCAAGGGTGCCTGGTGCAGAGCCCCCGAGCCCTCGAAAGGGCAGGCAGGAGCCTTCTCGCGAAGGCTCGGGGCGGGCAGATGGGCATCCTTCGGTCCCGGCCATCTGATTGCGCCTTTTCCCCTCGGCCATCTGGTCGCGCGCAATGCTTTCCAATGGGGCGACCAGATGGCCGGGCCGGCCTGGAAGTCCCGATGAGGGCTCGTCCGCCTCCCCGATCCCAGCCATAGCTCCAGGAGGTCGGGCACGTCCGCGCCTAGGGTCCCCCAAGTCTCGTGGTGCGCACGGGTTACCAGAAAGGGGGATATCCTTCCTCCGGATTACTAGGGGCAGGGTATGCTGGAACCCCTCTCGGGCTGGTGGTTCTCAGCCGGGGACCAGATGAGCTATGCCTGGACAACACCTCCCCACTGTCCGGGGCTCCCTCCTCCGGCCCGCGGCATGGCAAAGTGCCCGGAACGGGCTCCATCGGGCCCCGGTCGGTCCTCCCTTGGGCGTCCAGGCCCGAGAGCTCCTGCGGGCCTCCTGTGCCTGAGGCCCAGCCGGGGTCCCGAGCCCCCGGGAAGCAGAGCCCCCGAGCCCTCCAGGGGGCAGGCGGGAGCCCTCCCGCGAAGGCTCGGGGCGGGCAGATGGGCGTCCTTCAGGCCCGGCAATCTGATCGCGCCTTTCCCCTCGGCCATATGGTCGCGTGCAATGCTTTCCAATGGGGCGACCAGATGGCCGGGCTGCCCTGGAAGTCCCGATGAGGGCTCATTTGCCTCTCCGATCCCAGCCAGGGTTCCAGGAGGTCGGGCACGTCCGCGCCTAGGGTCCATTAAGTCTTGCGGTGGGTGCAGGGTTACCAGAAAGGGGGGTACCCTTCCTCCGGATTACTAGGGGCAGGGTATGCCGGT